>WSFP011470643.1:0-17767 GCA_009831015.1 Picea engelmannii
TTAGGGTTGGGGCCACTATACTCAACCCTAAAGGATAAATTCAAATGGAATTTGATTGGGGCTTGATTGGGCATGTCATCAAACAATGAATTTGAGGCTTGAGATGTCTATCAATGATTCAACCCCTTGAAAGGGGGAGGAGAGTATTAGATCATGGTAATTGGTTATTCTACCATCATTATCTATTCTTTAGTGCAACAACTTCTTACAAGAGTCATCATGATCTCACTTATTACTCAAAGAAAATTATAATTAAACCAAGGTGTTGCAAAGTTCTTCTACTTCCAAGTGTTGTGAAGGAAAAATGGGGTGTTCGATTGACAAGTGAATCAGGGTGCACTATTTAAATAAGGTTTTCTAGTGATAAATGGTGAGGTGCCAACCTTCACATCCCTCCCATGATTTTATGATATTGATGATAGATTACTACCCGAGAAACAACCATCTCAATAATCCATTCAGTAGCATGAGGTGGGATCATTCATGTGGATTTTTAAGGAGGGATGTTGGGAATCCTTTGATGCATTTGATCCTTATCTCATCTCCAACCCCCTTTTAGAAATAATAGAAGGGACCTACGACTACGGGGTTGGTATCATCTAGATTATAGAGATTTTTCCTTTAGCCTAATGCTCTCCTTTGTTTGCAAATATGTCATTTCCATTGTAGGAATCATTGATGTGTTCTATGTAATCTAAAGGAGGTACAGATTAGTCTAAGTCATTACAAGAGAGAGAGATGGTTAGGGAAGAAAATACTATGGTCATGTCTACTATCAAATGGAGTTGATGGAAAGATGAATTAGAGTGGAAATCGAAGGTGGACAATAGGGCTAGTGACAATTATGTCATGGAATTGACAACACAATTGCTAGAGCTTAAAGAGTTAGAGAAGGAATTCTATGGTTACCTCTTGCTAGTAGTATTTGGAGTTGAATGTTAGGTTGGGGGAGTTGACTTCTTTGCTTAACGTGGTCATATCCCACTTTCAACTTTCACGAGAAGTGGTTTTCCCTCTGTCCCATCTAATTTCTATGTCCGAGGACACCATGGCAAGTTGATCCGAAATGTAGGGAAACAAAAATTAATGGTTGTAAAACTCAATACTCACAAGAAATTCGACAATCAATGATGGTTGAAAATGAAAAAAAAATACAATGCAAGCATTAAAAAAAATAAATGAAAGAAAATGAAATAGGACAAAACATTGAGGAATGGGAAATGATAGAACAAGGATGCTTGGGCTTCCCATTTCCCCATCTCTACCTTATCTTGTTGTAGATCAACCCACAAAGACACTTTTTGGTTGATAGGTGAGGATGCACAAGAGGACTGATTGTGCAAAATGTTAAATGGCACATGAGCATATAGCCTACATTGTAACATGAGAATGTTGAAATAAACCATTTGAAGTTGGTTTCCCATTTGGTTTCCAAGGTATACACGATGTCCATTATGTCATGAATTTATTTGTGATTTCTCTATGATTGTTGTGTAAATTATGAGTGAGAGCATTATTGTTCCCAATTTGTATTCTAATAGATTCATATAATGAAGTTACAAGGCATATTGGCAAAAAATATAGCTCAAAAATCAATTTCTCTTAGCATTTTGTGGATGACAATAGCTATATGAATACCACTACCCATTCCTATGTGAGCATTAAGATCAATGGCTAAACTTCTAATTTTATCCCTCACTACAATAATTATTCCATTCCTTCGATATCATTGGCATTCCCATGTTTATTTACTTCCATAAATACTTTATCTATTGATTCAATACATGGGTGCTGGAACCTATAGAAGTAGAGTCTTTCTCCCTGTGTATCTAGTGTGACTATTTAAGTTATTTTAATAGCCAATCTACTCCCTGTAGAGTGTGCATGTGATGGGGTCACATGTACTCTTTGTTAGGTAATGGTGCTTTTGAGTCAAATCATTCCATTATCCATTCATACAAGACACAGGTCTTCACTCTATAAACCTGTGACATAACGCCTTCATTCATGGCATATTAAAGAATACCCCTAATTTCACTAGATATTGAAAAATATCTGCCAAAATCCTTTTGTTAAACCCCCCTCCTAATACGTTTTTCCAATAAAAGAAACCCCTAATTTTACTAGATACCCCTTTTTATACCCCCCAATACCTATAAACCCCTTCAGATCCCACATCCCCCCCAATACTTGCAATATATTGACTTTAATTTTCACAATTTAAAAACACCCTTTATGAATGAACGTGATAAGATATTGGTCAACAAGGTCAAGCCTTTGTGATACAAGACCAATCCATTTTCTATCTCTTCCTTTGTAAATAAACATGTGCTTGTTCCTTTGCTAATCACTTAGATGAAAGGAAGAAATCAATGTGTACTACAACTGTTTTTATTTTGTATTGGACTCATTCTTATATACTTGTCTCGAAGTTGATTATCATTGACATTGAGGACAATGTTGTATTCATTGTATTCTTTATATATGTTGGAGCGAGTTATTATATGGGTTGTTGTACAAACATTTGTGTGAATTTCCAATGCAGATTTTTAAGATCAACGTTGTCTAACTATTCTACGAAATGACTTTTTTTGTCGAAATCCGACAATATAAATTTGCACAAAATCACTATTTTTTGTTGTTTAAAATCAATTTATGAATGCATAAATGGATTTAGCATGCTGAAAAACCCATGGGGCACTTGGATTATATAGAAATAATCACTCAAATATGTGGATTTAACATTTTCTCGCCAGATTTAGGGCAAATGTCCCCGAAAAATATCGTTGAAAAAGAGTCATTTCATAGAATGTTTAGACTACGACTTTAAGATGTATCATTTGAGATTTTTAAGACACCATACACCTACTTGTCAACTATGTTGTCATGGAGATAGAATCCCGAATCAGAATTAGCAACTTTGCAGATCAAATGGGAGTTGGCAAAGGCATTGAGGAATTAGCCATAGATTTTTAAATAGTCATAAAAGCACTGAATATATAGTTTTTTTTTTAATTACTAGTTTATGTTTTGTTGGGTTATCACTAACATAGATCCATCTTAAACCTGGATCTATCAGTGAGAGGGATAAAATTTTAAATGTGTAAATTTTAATTTATATGTTGTTATCTAAATATATATATATACATAGTTTTTTTTTTAATTAAGCCAAATTTATTATTACTATTATTATTATTTTAATGTAACTTTGTCTAATCTAACATCAAATGACAAAATCTCCCCCATAGTAGAGTGTAAAACTATGTAACTACTCTAGATGCAATTAATTTGAAAAGTGACATAATTGGCATATACCTTTTTTCAATTATATATATATATATATATATATATATATATATATATATATATATTAATTGAAAAATAATATAATATGAATTTTAGAAAATACTGTATTTATATAAATTTTATATTGCCGTGTTGTACAGTGAAACCAAAACTCCTTTACAAAATTTTAATATTTTTTTATAAAATACAAATAAATTATTATTTCACATTAAAGCAAAAGCATCGGCTTTCATTTTATTTATATTTAATTAATTGTGATACTACTCAGGAAGACATAACGAGTCGTAATCACAATCATTAAAAAACTATAAAAGTAGATGATAGGGTGATAATAGAAGAATGAACGTAACGGAAGGTTCAGTGAACGCAACAAAGTGGAAGGAAACATGAATTTCCGAATCATAGTATTAAATGTACATGTGGATTTCAATATTTTCGATTTAACAAGGACGTAAATGCTCATTGTGTTTTTTTCATTTAATCAATTTCAAAGGCATAAAAATATTAAAGAAAATTTTAATAATAAAATATGACATAATAAAAAAGTCATCCCATGCGCTTCCTTTTGTCTATTTGTATCATTATATACATTGAACCCTTACATTATAAATGAGAAACATGGAACTGTCGCAATCCTCGACATCGAGTCATGAAAGCGGTGAAGGGGGAAACACATGTCATGGAGGGAGAGATAAAGGAAACGGCAAGCCCAACAATGTAATGACATCATCTTAACATGTAAATTGACTTTTTGTAGCCCCACTCTACGGGCAAGTTGCAACATTATAATAACTCCCTTCTCTAATACTTTTTTTTTATTATGTTCTTAACGTCGTTTTCAAAATTACAATATATATTTGGTATGGCCTTCTGGGACAATCACTGAGCGCACATGCTTCGGACGGAATTGACGAAGAGCACAAGAAGGAAAAACAAAGTGAAGGCAAGAGACATGGAGCTATGAGGTTGGGGGTAATAGTGGGACGCACCTTAGGTTGAGGCAAGGAGAAATGACAATGGGAGAAGACTTAATGTGATATAACGACAAGTTTGGATAATTTTGGTGTATGAGGTAGAGTTGTGAGACTCTTCCCTTCTATGTAACTCTGACAATAGTGCCTTCTTTGTAAAGCTTTCTTTATGTTTTTACAATATAAATAAAACAAAGTTGGGTATTAGGCATTATTGGTGTCGCTCGCACTACATATCTATCTCTTATGTTTCACATGTTTTCTATTGTATGCCAAATTGACTAAGTGTTAAACAAAGTTAGCAAATGTCTAAGTATACAACTGAGTTGCATATAGTAAGGATGTGACTCGTCAGTAGCCTGGAACATAGTATGGGTATGATCTAGGTCAAGAAGTGTAGTCTGGGTGAAGTATCCTTGGTTGAGTCAACTTGCCAAGGGAGAAGCATCATGGTGTCACACATCCACGAGAAGCGACCAAGGTTGAACTTGAGCATGACTCTTGGGGTTGTGACAGATGGTATTAGAGCAGTTTCGCAACAAATGGTTTTGCAGAAACACAACACATGGTATGACAGGCTTCGCACAGTCCAGAAGTGGGGCAACCCTGGGGGGTGTGACTCCTTGGACAAAGTCAGATGAAGTCATGTGATGGAAGAAGGTCACAAATGACTCAAGGAAGGTCGAGTCAATTGTTCCACCAAAACCCGAGGTAGAGGAGTCTTGGTTTGACTAGCAAACCAGGATCTACAAGGACTTGTAATGAAACACTTTTGAACCAAGTGGTGGCCCAAGGTGCATTCCCACACAGTCGGCGAAAGAAAAGAACAACGCAGGTATGTTGTATTGTGATTTCATTTGTTTTTTTTCACTTAACAAAGAAATAGTGGCA
The DNA here is from genome assembly GCA_009831015.1 of Picea engelmannii. Lineage (NCBI taxonomy): Eukaryota > Viridiplantae > Streptophyta > Pinopsida > Pinales > Pinaceae > Picea > Picea engelmannii. Next base: position 5,169 of record WSFP011470643.1, read on the forward strand.
AGGCTTGGTTTGCAGCAAGCTACAAAGGGTTGGGGCTTTGGGTGCCTTGGGTGGAAAGTTTGGCAACCAAGACCATCGATTGGGTTTCATGGATTTGGTTATCAATGAAATAAAAATACAATCTCTGGTTGACTCGAGTGCCTCACACAACTTTTTGAACACTGAGGTAGTGAAAGAGTTGGAATTTAGAGTCTCCTTGTGCGGCGCTATAGTGAAGGAAGTAAACTCTAACTCAAAGGCAACAACTAGTGTTGCCTCCTTAGTTCACATTAGGATTGATAAATGGGAAGGTCGGGCTAACCTCATGGTGATGTCTATGGATGAATTTGAGGTGATTCTTGGACAAGAGTTCCTAAGGAGGACACATTCGGTCCTCATGCCATGGATGGATAAGATGGTTATACTTGGTGAGCATAAGGCTTGGGTTGTGCGCACAACCACTAGGAAGTCTGGTGGAACGATGCAACTTGTGTTTGCATTAAATATGAAGAGAGCAGTGAGATAGAATGGATCACATATTTACGCAACAATTGATGAAGAAGTTCAAGAGGATGGAGTAGGGATGCTTGTTCCACCAGAGCTCATTGACTTGTTGGGTGATTTTGCAGACAAAATGTCGAGTGATTTGTCGAAAGTGGTCCCATTCCAATGCACTGTTGACCACCTGATCCAGATTATTTTTGGCATGAAATGAGAGCAAAGATATAATAAAGAAATGCACAGAGATATCACGAATATCCAATAATATAACATAAATGTATCAGAGATGGAACCATAAACACAGAGATACAGTAATACACATTTTCTATTAATGAAAGAAATGTACAGAGACTATAAAAATACAGAGTGAAAGACTCGCTAGAATGGTGGCAGCTTATCTCTGAGAAGAGATGTGATGGCTACTCACATTCGCAATAAGATAATTACAATTAGGCTCTAAAGGCCTTTTTACAATAAACAGGGATTTCAAAAAACCTAGACATCCCTAAACCTAACCCTAGGAGATGAAGTGCCAAAAGTCATGTGGGCCCCATTTGGATAAGTTAGTACATCAACTTCCCGGGGTCATATTTTTTGCATACGATCTTCGTTTTAGGCGCACGATACCCTGTTGGAAAGGTATCGTCGATGAGATTCATTTTGGGTCTCAATAATTTCTTCATCTATCATTGAGAAGCTCGATACCGAAAAACCTTCATTTAGGCCCTCAAAATGGCCCTGAAAGTTAAAACTACTAAAAATAGTAAATTTCCAAAATTGCCAGAAAATTGTCTTGAGCGAGTTGGAAAAGGTGGGTGGACATCGATATCCACCTGGATCAATCCTCCCTCCTTATGAAGAAATGACATCCATTGCGTTGAGTTCCCGAGGGAGAGGGGAAAGTGATTGTTGAATTTGAATCTTGGTGAGCTGCTTGCCTGGTTGGAGACATCGCGCTACTTGGTTTGTGGAAGGCTATCACAAACCTACTGAGGTTGAGTATGTTCAACAAGTCGAGCTACATGAGAGGATTGTGTGTAGATGGAACCTTTGCGCTTTGTTTCAACCTTGTCAAATTGCTTCTGTTGGATAGAAGGTGCTTTGGGCGAGGTTGTAGTGGTTGTTGTGTCCTTCTGTTCACCTTTTGAACAGATTGTGAAGAAGTTTAATTTTGCAGTATGAGATACTACCTTGCGGCACTGTTTAAGTGGAACAATAGTCAGAACTACCTCTGGTATTCTGTAGATATGACCCCCTAGAGAAACAATGAACCTGTGGGGTCAAGACTCATAAACAACATGGGGTTTCCACATATATGGATGGCCCAAGAGAACATCACAGACATCCAGTGGGGCAACATCACATAATACCTCATCCTTGAAGGGTTGGATGACATATGAAAATCAACACTACTGGGTGACACGAAGATCTTGTCCTTGACGAAGCCACCCGATGTTGTATGGTTGTGGGTGTGGTGTTGTCGACAATCCCAATTGTTTTACGACCTCTGCTAAGATGATGTTATTATGGCTTCCGTTATCAACAATAAAATGCAGCGGGGTCCCCTTCACCCACATATATGAATGAAAAAAAAACTTCCCCTCTTCAGGATCTTTTGGTTCTTCTGGTTGAATTGTTGCGGTCACGACAATAGCAGTTGGGTTTGCATCGATGATCTGTCTTTTACTAGTATTTCCAGAGTCTGATTCTAAATCAGGGTTCGAATCTTTGTCTTTGATATCGACCACCAATGACTATTTTGAGCGACATTCATCAGTGTTGTGCCAGGGGATTTTGTGGAGATTGTGCCATTTTTTGGTGTCCTTCTTTGTCTTCCCGTGATCCTTCTTTTCATGTGGCTTGGACTAGTTTTCGGGAAACTGTTTGTTAGGGTCGTCTTTATCATACTTTGGTTGTTGTGGATTTGCATACTCGAACTCTTGTTTCTTCTGGTGCTTCAATTTCTTCTCAATTTTAACAACATATTGATAAGCAACACTGAGTGATGATATTTCTAGAAAATCCATTTAAGTTTGGATGTATCTGTGTAGATCCCCATGGTATTTCAGAACCAAATGTCGTTCGGAGTATTTGATACCCATCTTGGTGCACAAGGTATGGAAGGTATTGGTGAACTCTGGAACTGCTTGGCCCCTCTCTTGACGCAGTGTGGTCCATCTGATGTACTGGTCCTCATAGTTTCCAATAGGGTAATATTGTTCCTTTACCGTATCCAAAAATAAATCCCAAGTGAGATTGACCCCATATATTCTAGACTCCTCTATGGAACTTTGCTCCTAGTAAGTTTCCCACCAATGTTTGACATCGGGGAGAGCTTTAAGGAGTGCAAAGGTGATCTTTTCCCTGTCAGAAAAATTATGAACAAAGAAATAACCTTCTAACAAATTTAACCATTTTTCTAGGGCATCCGCATCTATCTGACCTTCAAATACAGGAATATCAAAATTAACCAGTACCTTGAAAGGAGAGGTTCTTCCAAAGTGGTTGTTTGAGGAATATGCGCCTGTTTCTATCAGCAGGCATTGAAGGATATGGGAAAAATTCTCCATCATTTCGTCCCTCTATCGCATGAGAGCTTGCTCAAGCAACAAATTGATAGAATCATCTGCTCCTTCATTTTTCTTTACTTCCGACGTGGAGGGTTTCTTGGGTGTGAAAGAGTGATTGTATTTAAGAGAGACATGCTCGAGACCCAACTTTCTATACTCGGACCTTGTCGGGGAAATGCATTGAAAAATGATCAAGAGCAACCTCCTCTGATACCACTGATCCAGATTATTTTCGGCACGAAATGAGAGAGAATATATAATAAAGAAATTCAAAGAGATATCATGAATATCCAATAATATAACATAAATGTATCGAAGATGCAACCATAAACATAGAGATATAGTAATACACTATTTCTATTAATGAAAGAAATGTACAGAGACTATAAAAATATATAGTGAAAGACTCGCTAGAATGGTGGCAACTTATCTCTAAGAAGAGATGTGACGGCTACTCGCATTTGCAAGAAGATTATTAAAATGAGGCTCTGAAGGTATTTTTACAATAAGCAGAAATGGAAAAAACCCTATGCATCCAAAAACCTAACCCTAGGAGATGAAGCGCCAAAAGTCATGTGGGCCCCGTTTGGGTAAGTTAGTACATCAACTTCCTGGGGTCGTAACTTTTGTGTACGATCTTCATTTTAGGCGCACGATAGCCTGTTGGAAAGGTATCATCGAGGAGATTAATTTTGGGGGATCAATTATGTCTTCAACTATAATTGAGAAGATCGATCTCTAAAAACATTCATTTAGGCCCTCAAAATGGCCCTGGAAATTAAAAATGCTAAAAATAGTAAATTGCCAAAATTGCCAGAAAACTGTTTTAAGGGAGTTGGAAAAGGTGGGTGGCCACCAATATACACCTGGATCACCACCATATAGAGTTATATTATGGGCTCCAACCACCAGCAATAACTCCTTACCGATTGTCCTGGCCTAAGTTGGAAGAGTTGAAGAGACAATTGACATAGTTGATTGATGTTGCCTTCATTCATCCATCTAGGTCCCCATATGACACCTCGGTTCTCTTTAAGAAGAAGAAGGACACTTCAAAGATAAGGATGTGTTTGGATTACCAAGCGTTGAACAAAAAAACTGTGAAGAACCAACACCCATTGCCTCTAGTTGTTGATTTCTTTGACAAGTTGGCCAAGACGAAGGTCTTTTCAAAGGTTGACTTGCAACATGGGTATTATCAGGTGTGAATTTCAAAAGGATATGAAGTGAAGATAACCATGGTGACAAGGTATGGGAGCTATGAGTTCCTAGTGATGCCTTTTGAGTTGTGCAATTCTCTTGCAAACTTTTTCACCTTGATGAATGATTTGTTGCGGTCGTTTTTGGAGAAGTTTGTTGTGGTTTATTTGGATGACACTGCATTGTATAGATAAAGTATGAAGGAGAACAACAAACATTTGGCACAGGTATTTGAGTCATTTCGATGGAACCAATTGTTCTTGAAGAATTCCAAGTGTGTTTTTTGGAAGACTGAGATACCATTCTTGGGGCATTGGATCAACCAATGAGGCATTTGCATGGACCCTGTGAAGGTCAAGGAAATCAAAGATTGGGAATGGTCGTAGACAGTTTATGATGTGAGACTATTCCTTGGACTAGTTAATGACTATCACAAGTTCGTAGAGGGGTACTCCAAGATTTTTGCACCGCTGATTGACTTGTTGAAGAAGGAGAAAGCATGGAACTGGGCATAAAGGAGAAAGTCTATGTTTGAAGAGCTAAAACAAATATGTTGAAGCAACGAAACTTTGAGCAATCATTTGAAGTGCAGAAGAATGCATCATACTTTTCCATTGGAGGTATTTTAACGGAAGAGGGACATCCAGTTTCCTTTGAGAGAATAAATATCTAGGATTGTAAATGGAGATACCCTGTTCATGAGAAGGAGATGACTGCAGTGGTACATTGTTTGCAGACTTGGAGACACTACTTGTTGGGAAATTTGTTTGTCATGAAGACAAACAACATTGTGACAAGTTACTTCATGACGTTGTCGAAGTTGTCATCCAAGTAGGAAAGGTGGAAGGACTTCCTCATAGAATTTGACATTACCATCGAGTATAGGCTAGGAAAGGTAAGCAATGTCACATATTCCTTGAGTAGAAAGGAACAACTCGTTGTCCTAATGGAGGAAGACAAGTTTCCTACATCAGGGGACAGTCAGATTCGTGTCTTGGAAGAGTTGCAAAAACAGATCACAAGTAAGGGTTAGAGCATGATTACACAACAAAGAACATCATGAAGTAGGTGAAGGAAGGAAAAACATAGAATTTTTGGCTAGGTGATGGACTATTGTACTTTCAGGAGCGAATCTATGTCCCTAAGTCATTCAACCTTAGGAGGGAACTCATGATGGAATGTCATGACTCGTCGTGGGTTGGCCACCCAAGACAATGAAGAACATTGGCGTTGTTGGAGTGAGGATACTTTCGGGAGTATTTGAAGAAGGATGTGGAGTAGTATGTTTGCACTTTCCTTATATGTCAATAGGATAATATGGACACATAATGAGAATAGAGTTGTTGCAACCTTTACCATTTTCGAAGAGACTGTGGACAAGTGTCTTGATGGACTTCATTAAAAAAATTTCGATGATGCATGGATACAATGAGATTTTGGTCATGGTGGATTGATTCTCCAAGTATGATATCTTTGTTATGACAAATATGCCTTGAAACGCCGAAGAAGTTGTGAAGTTATTTTTCAAGCACATAGTGAAGTATTAGGGTCTTCCATTGAACATTGTTTCATACATGGATTCAAGGTTCACGAGTAATTTTTGGACTTCATTGTTCAATATTGTGGGGGCGAAGTTGTTGAAGAGTTCATCCTAACATCCACAAAAAGATGGGAAGACAGAACAAACCAACGTACTTCTAGAGGACTACTTACAACACTATGTATAGGAAAATCAGATGAATTGGCTGGACTTCTTTGATGATGTCCAGTTCAACTACAACCTGCAAAAGAGTTCAACGAAGGGATAGAGTTCATTCGAGTTGACGAATGGCAAACAACCCACAACTCCTCATTTTGTGACACAAGGCTATTATGGGATGGATCCATCAATTGTGGGTTTTGTGAAGAGTTGGAAGGATTGGTTGGATATAGCTTGCACACATTTGACTAATGCAACAAATAAAATAAAACAATGGGAATATTGGAGCAGGTGTGACACATAATTCCAAGTAGGAGAGTTGGTCTTACTCAAGATAATTAGAGATCAGTTCCCATCACCAAAAGGGATGGCTCCATCTCTCCCGCGGAGGTATGAGGGACCGCTCATAATACTTGAGAAGATTGGAAATGCCACCTACAAATTGGAGTTATCGTTCCACATGTGAGACATTCATCTTTCTTCCACATTAGCCAATTGAAATCATGCCATTGGGACCCAAATGTCCCAATTCGAGTTGAGCCATTCATAGCATCGGTCATGGTTATAGATAAGCTAGAGTTGGAGGTGGAGAAGATTTTGTCACATCACATCTTGGGATGGGGAAGAGAGCGAGTGCATGAGTACTTCATCCATTGGAAGGACAAAACCAATGAAGAGAATAGTTGGGAGAGGTATGAGTCCTTATATAAATGTGAGGACAGTATTTAGGAGTTTGAAAGAGATTGTTACAGATCGCAAGTGGTATGAAAGTTTTCAAGATAGAAACAAATTTAGTGGGGGAGGATGTAGGGCCTCTAGGGACACCCACCGATCACATGCACTGATATGGATTTAGGAGCAGAATGAACTGATTAAAAAATTGAATACAATAAACACAGAGATATGAACAAAAACACATATATCCAGTGAACAATATCTTCTATTGAATAAATGCAATAGGCTAAAACTGTAAAACTGCAGAACTGAAACACTTGCTCAAATGGCAGTAGCTATATCTAAGAAGAGAAGCGGCTACTATGCACATCTGTCTGGGTAGAATGATTAAAATGAGGCTCTAGAGACATTTTTAACATTACTCATGAATGTCAAAACCCTAGACATAAAAAAACCTAACCCTAGGAGATGAAACACCAAACATTATGTGGACCCCTATGGGTAACTTGGTACCTCAACTCCCCAAGGTCGTAACCTTTGCATACGACCTCCGTTTTAGGCACGTGATAGACCGTTGGAAAGGTATTTTCAAGAACTACACATTATTCTATCAGAATCCAATTACGTCTATGATTTGACTATGGCTAGCCAAAAAAACATTGTTTAGGGCCCCGAAATGGCCCTGGAAGTACAACAAGATGTGCTGACATGAAAACATACAATATAAGCCTGTGGGATTAAGTGGGAGGCCACCAGTATCCACCTAGAATATGTGTAGGGATTCTACAACCCTGAAATTGTAGAATCCACAATTACCAAGAAGTATAGAAGAATGTGTTGAACTAAAAACTGTCAAGAGGAGCCAATTGGAATAGGTGGTTGGCCACCAATATCTACCTGGATCATGCAATCCTTGGGAATATTCAATGATGGAATGGAAGAAAAGCACAATAATTAAAAAAAAAGTCAAGGAAAGAGACATGAAGCTCTAAGGCTGGGTGCATTAGTGGGATGTACCTCATGCTGAGGCAAGGAGAAACGATAAGGGGGAAGTCTTGGTGTGATAGAACTACAAGTCTAGATAGTTTTGGTGTATGAGGCAGATTTGTAAGACTTTTACCTTCTATGTAACTGGGACAATAACATCCTCTTTGTAAATATTTCTTTCTATTTCAGAATATAAATAAAATGAAGCCAGGTATTAGGCACCATTGGTGTTTCCTTCTCTACATATCTATCTCTTGTGTTTCACAGGTTTTCTATTGTATGTCAAATTGATGAAGTATTAAACAATGTTAACAAATGTCTAAGTATACAACTGAGTTGCATAGAGTACATATGTGATTTGTCCATAGCCCAGAAAACAGTATGGGAATGTTCTATGTGAAGTGGCGTAATCTGGGTGAAGTATCCTTAGTTGAGTCAAGATGTCAAGGGAGAACCACCGTGGTGCTACATTTCCATGAGATGCCAAGGTTTGACTTGAGAATGACTATTGGGGACATGCCATATTTCTATATAGATTTTTTCTCTTATGAAATTATCTTTTTAAAAATTTTATTAACAGATATCTATGTTAATGTTTTGTATGTTGTTTATGTTATGATTTAAAACATTACTATATAAATAATACAATAAAACTTAAAATCATTATAAATTAAATTAGGTATTTATATAATAAAACATAAAATCATTATAAAATAAATTAGGTATTTAAAATATTTTAATTAGCTTATTTATTTATAAATGAATATTGTTCACTAAGACCAAAATTGGTCTATTTAACTCTAAAGAAGGTAAAAAATTACTTATATTTATTTATAGTTTTATTTTTGTGTTTGAAAAACATTAAGGGAAGCATTCCAAAATCACCATAGTTTTGATGACTTATGATGTTAGGAAGGTTAACATTGTGACACATATTTTGAATTTGTGATCTAATTTGAGTATACAGAAGGCACTCTAGAAGAAAGTGATTTTCATCTTCAACCCTCTTGGTGTCATAAACATGATAGATTCTTTCATCCCTTAATGTTTTGGGAATTTTCTAATGCCCAATTTTGCTATTAATCTCATGGGAGTTGGTTCAAATTTTAGCAATGTTGATTTTCTTCTTTGTGCTAGTCAAAACCAACAGATAATTTTGATCTTCTAGATTAGGGTTGACCACCTCCTTGTAATAACTTAACTTCCTTTTAACCTAGAATTATTTATTGCACTATGGATTCTCCTTAAATTTAGATGTAATATTATTTTTAATAATATCAATATTCTCTAGAATGGCATCCTCATGTATCCTCCAATTATTTAGCCAAGACTTTGCATCTTTATGCCATCCTACTTGAGTCACTGGTGGTTTTGGCTGGAGTTTGAAGCAATTTTTGGGAACCTCTTGGCATCCATGTTGTTTATATTGTTCTTGTACATTAAATACCTAATCACATCCATGCTCTCAATGGGGTAAAGGATTACGTCTATGATGAGGATATGATAGGGTATATTTCCTTTAATTTTGAGATTATATGTGATGAAATTATTTTGGATATGCTCTATATTTCTATGGGTTTCTCTAGAGATATTGAATCCCCTAACTTGACATCCATATAAGATAACATGAGTGACAATAGTATCAAACATGTGTTTTTTCTTATCTCATATCCAAAGGTCTGCTAGCTTACACTTGTTTTCAAGCCTATAATAAGCTTTCCACCCTCCATTTATACTTTTCTCAATGTTATAGTTCCAATTGAGCTTGTAATGAATGTCGATTCCAAGATATTTGTATGAATGTACTTCATCCAAGCTATTGTTCTCATATATGAAAGTATCTAATTTTTTTTTATAAAAAAGAATAATAAAAATAATAACTAACATAATTATAATGTTTATTTCTATAAACCATTCACTTCTCTCTATTCTTACAACACATTGACATTTTGAAAGAAATGAAAATTCTTGTCATAAATTTATGAATATTTTTTTGTAAAAGGCATTGAATCTTTATACCAAATAAAAGTCGGTCTAAAACTATAACATTTTTCCAACAGAGTTGGTACAAATTTTTGGCCAGTAGTTATTGGACCTTCTTTGGTGACTTTACCAGAAATTATACAAACGTATCTTACAAAACTTCTTAAACATTTAATGTAATATTCCTTGACAAATTTCCCCATAAGGAATGCACTTTTAAAAAACATAATGTGGTTTTGGCATTATCTCTAGGTTCCTTTGTGCTCCATCCAAAGGTGGATTTACTTCTTCATCCTCGATAGTTTTAATTTCCAGATTTCCATTTTTGTTATCCATATGATGGATGACTGATGATTGAAGCAAGGTCACCTTCGAAGATCTTCCTCCCAGCACAAGCATCTTGAACTAGCACTAGACCACATGGAATCGAACAAAGGAAACCATTTTCAGATAACATTGTTGGTTATAAACTTTGTTGAACGAATTTGAAAGTAATGGTTTATTTACCAGATAATAGATATAAGATTCTAAAAGACTTGAATCATGATGCATGGTTGTCATGTAAAGCCACATGCTCCTATGGATAACAAACCAATAAGGATTATGGAGGGGGGTAATATCTTGTATTCCCATCCAATTATATTATGCCTTCGCTCAATGAAGTGCCCCTTTTGGCTAATTGATCTATTGCCGAGTTGTGAGATCAAAGGATATGATATGACCTCCATTCTTCGAATTTCTAGAGGAGAATTGATATGCGAGAAATGACACCTATGAATTGTGTGCTGACAATGTTTGTTTTCTTGAGAATCGCTTTGATGACAAACACATAATTTCAAAGTATGATTAGATGTATAACCCCTTCTTTGTATTCTAGTTGGAGACCATTCCACAAGGCATAAGAATCAAACATATTATTGGAGGCATGCCCAAGCCCCCAAGCAAATTGGATTACTCTGTTTCCTCTAGGATTTCCTAAAATCCCCCCTGAACTTGCAATTCCTAGATTGTTTCTTGAAGTGTCATTGAAGAAAATATAATGGGACTATTGTTGAAGAAGCCATTTACTGAATTCTTGTTTAGAGTGTCTCAAATCCCACTTAGGAGTGTGAGGAATCATATTTTTAGGAATAGGAAGGGAAGAACTTTTTTGAAACTTTTTGTACCATCTTATTTCATCTAGTTCTAAAGGTCGATATGTTTGGTTTAGCCAGAGTCCCATATGTTCTATGAGTAAGGAGCGAGCATTTTTAGCAGTTTTCTTGGGAATTTTATTTTCTTCATAGAAAATGAGTTTGTTTCTAGCTAGCCATAAGCACTAACATATCATAAATTTATGAATATTAACAAATATTATTGAAGTAATTTTAAATACTAACCACAAATATATAAATTTTATGGTAAGTTTAGTGAACATATTCATATATTTTAAAATAATAAACCACATATAACATATCTTATGAAGTTTTCCATAATATCCCCCTCCACCCCCACCCTCACCCTCATATTTGAGGGTGGTGGTGGGGTGATATATTGGGAAAACTTAATAAGTTTTCCCCAATATCTCCTCCCCACCCCTACGTATATATGATGGTGAGAGGATATATTAGGGAATACTTAATTTAAGTCTTCCCTAATGTCTCTGATGGGAGTGGGGGGAGGCATAAGGGAAAACTTAATAAGTGTTCCCTAATATCTCTCCCCCAACCCCTCCCTAATATATCATGTGGGGTGGGGGGAGATATTAGGGAAAAAATCTTTGCCTAATATCTCTCCCCACTGCCACCCTCATACTCTTGTAGAGGTGGGGGGAGATATTGGGGAAAAATTATTAAGTTTCCTAGTTTTCCCAAATATATTCCCCCACCCCCACCCTCATACTATCGTATAGGTGGGGGAATGTATAGGAAAAAACTTAATAAATTTTCCCTAATATCTCCCCGCACTCCCACTCAGTTTTCCCTAATATCTCCTCCATCCCCACCCTCATATATATGAGGGTGGCGATGGGGGGATATATTAAGGAAAACTTATATTTGATCACATCATAAAATGATTATGATAATGTAGAAGAATCACTAAATTATTAAACTCCTTTAGCGTCTTATTCAAAGTGAATTAGATTAAATTAATTAAAATAAATTATTATAAAAGGTAATTTAAAAATTGCATCAATTAAATATAAGTTCCTTTTCATTTTTCTTCCAAGAAATAAAACATATTTTTGTTTGAGATAAACAAAAATACAAAACTCAAGTTCTCTAGGAGCAGTCCAAAAAATATCATCAAAAGATAGATCTCTTTAGAATATTTCCCTAAAGATCCATAAACACCCATAACTCTCATATTATCACATATACAATCTATCAGATAAAAAAATAGACTTTAACAAAATTGTGTATTGAAAAAGTACACGTTTAAAAAGAGTTCATAAATCATTAAATGAAAACTATTGTAAAACCATTGTTTGACCATCTTGTACTTATTTGAAGGAACCATAAATATCAAATAGATGAAGTCATTCCTTAGAGAGTTGATCCACAATCTTGTTTTTCTCTCTCTTTATATGATTTTAGCTTACCCAAACAAACTGATTAGATATTTCTTTTAATTGATATGCTTGTGGAAGGAGAGAATTATTTTATACTTTGAGAATTCCTTTCATCCAATTAATGACCATATATGAATCACCCATGACCTAAATCTTATCAATACCTGTATCCAAAGATGATTTAAGTAAGTAGAATAAGGCCTTAAATTCCCCTTGATTACTTGTTCCTCTTCCTACATTACCTTTGACTTGAATTATGCATGTCTCTAAAAGATATAGAATGAAGCCGATCCCACAAATAGAATCTAGGCCTTGAAAATCCCATCAAAATATTCCCATGCTAAACATTTTCACTTGTATCTCTAATAGATTTCTCTATGGTTTAACATTTGGAATAACCTTATAATATGCAAGTAAATTATCAACCTAGGAAACTTCCTCAAATGTAGGCATC
>WSFP011470652.1:0-17766 GCA_009831015.1 Picea engelmannii
GATAAGATTTATATTTACCTACAATATTTGGAGAGTCTTCGAAGCATGCATATATTGGTATGGGAAGCTCTATATGATAATATTTGTTGAGCCCCAGACAAAACCCATGTTATGCATAAAACCCCTTATTAAGCCTAGATATTGAATTATTACATTTCTAGTGTTATATTTGTATGTCAACTAGAACCCTTCATTTCACCCTTTCATTATAATTGTACCCTTTGTCTCCTACACACACACACACCAAGGAGACCTAGTCTTAGGATCATATTATGTCATCTCGAAATTTTGATAAGAGTGAGGTGAAATATCAAGGTACATGTGGTAAATGTTTCAAGTTCTTGTTCCTTATAGTTTCAGAGATATAGCCTATGGAATATAGGGTTTGTAATACAGGGTTTGTGTCTCATGGAATATAGGGTTTTAAATGAGTGATCTTGGAATTTTTGCTATAACTATTTTCTTGGAATTTTCAAATGGTGAAATTTTGTGGAGACTCAAGAGACATTCCATAGTATAGGTGGTAAAAAATTTAGGTTCTGGTTCACTATACTTTTGGATAAATATTCCATGAAAGACGAGGCTTATGACTAATCCTGAAACCAATTTTAAACGAGTCATCTTGGCCTTTTTGTTGTAATGTCTTTTCTGTGATGTTTTAGACTTTGAAAAAGCCCCGAGGAGACATAGTGAATTATATGTGGAAATTTTTTCATATTTTGAATCATTATAATTTGTGAGATATATCTTGTGGAAGTTCGATATTTTTACTAATCCTAAAATTAGTCTTAAAGAAGTCATTTTGGTATTTTTGCTATAAGATTTTATTAGTTAAGGTTTTGATTGTGAAATTTTCAGGAGTTTAAAAGGTCATATTATAGTAGTACACCAAAATTTCAAACTCATAAGGGTTCAAAGTTCATAGATATATTAGGACAAAGGTCAACCATCCATATATACTCCAAATTAAGGGTTTGAAAGGTATGTAACTTACAATTGGCATAAATTTTGATTGGAATGTCTTTTTTTGGTGATTCAAAATTTGTGATAAAGGAAAAATAGAGAAGTATTATTAATGTTATCATGCATGTCTCCAAAACAATTTTCAACACCAAATAAACTTCCATATATATCACACAAAACGTTATAAGAAAATGAAGATTTCAAAAATAGGTTATCCCAATTAAAGAACCAAGTTGATGAAAGGAGTGGCAGTATGTTGAAATTAGTGGATTTATCACATTCTCGGGAATCCCTAAAAAGGGAAATGGAAGATGAAATAAAAAAGAAGATGGATGAAAATAAGAATGACATGAAAAAGAATATGGATGAAATAGAAAATAAGATGGATGAAAATAAGAATGACATGGAAAAGAAGATGGATGAAAATAAAGAAAATACAAAAATCCATGAAGGAATTTCAAAATTCCATGTCTTCCATGATCTTTCATGCTTTAGATGAGAGACTCCCTAAATGATATATCAAAATGCAAGGAAATCAATAAAATAAGGAAAACGAGGTTGTTGAGACTCAATCACATATGGGGAGTATTTTGTCAATTTTGGAGAGCACAAATTGTAAATCTCAAAATCATGGTTATTCATTACTCCAAGATCTATATTATCAATGCTTCAATTCAACACCAAGAAACTACTTCATTCTAAAGATTGATATGAGGAAGTTTGATATCAAAGATCCTATAACATGGATATTCCAATGGAGAAATACTTTGATCTACACCAAGTTCCAAGTTTACAAAAGGTACCTATTGCATCCTTTTATTTAGAAAATGATCAATTTTTTTGGTATCAATGGCTTTGTGAAAGAAAAAAAAATTCTATTATCTCTTGGTCCATTTTTACTAATGAATTTATATCACATTATGGGGATATTAAAAGCAATACATTCTTTAGTCAATTGATAATGTAAAATCCTCGAACACCAACAGGTCAAACCACGCTACCTCATACACACACAGTCTTAAGCTCTATTATAAATAATTAAAACTGTCCATGCCCAGACATAGACCTGTTGGGATATGGCAGGCATATCTCTTTGTGTAATAAATCACATATAAACTTAACATAAATAAACATAGATAACTTGAAAGCATGCATGCCTCGAAACACATGATATTATTATAAGAATCACAGACATGCACTAAAATACATCATTAACCATTAAGCACATAAATGATACTTATCTCTTAATTGTAGTGCATTGACTGTGTGCAGACCTTCCACGAACCTCCCATCCTTAGACCACGTTGCTCATCACTCTCAGCAGTGGGTCACCCCCTAGTTGGGACTAAACTCCATAGGGAAAGGGATTCCTAGGCTAGGCAAGGACAACAAGAAGTTGCACCAGTCTATAAGAAGGATTTCGTCCAAGCAGCCACTTACGCCCACCACTCACAAAATCTCATTCCCCACATGCATGTCCCACCCCAGGAGTATACACCTTCACTTTCACACATTCCATCGACTGCTCCACCTCCCTTCCAGAGCTTCAACAACAGGTCAAACAAGAATTCTCAGAGCTTTGTAGTTGTTACTGGACTCCCTCCAGGAGAACTCACTTCCTAAGAAAACTCTATCACCTGGAGAGAGTTACTCACGGGACTGACAACCTGCTTCTTCAATCCACAAGCCTGACAACTTGCTTCTTCATTCCATCTCCTCAACATACAGGAAAGGGTGATGGAAACAACAGAAACCGGATGTGGGGCATGGTAATGGCATAACAAAACACGGGCAACCTACGTGGTACATGTTCAGTAAAGATATCGGTTCGGGCCTGTTCCAGAGGTTTGGGATGGTCGAGGGTTCAACAATGGCATTCCAAGATTTACTGCTTTCCAGCTGGCTGCATGCATGAGTGGGAGGAATGGAAAAAGGATCCCCCGAAACAGTAAAAATCCCCACATATATTTTCATGTGCCTAAGATGACACTTGGAACTCATGAAGTGTGTTCCTCTCCATTTGGAATTTGTTTCCCTTCCCCAAAGGAACATAGGATAAATTCATATCCTCCTCATAACATTTAGAATACTAATATATATTATTATCTGAGATTTAAAATCTTAATCTTAGCCCCTTTTTCCAGCCTCTCAACCCCCTCCCTTACCCAACCGAGTGGAGCCTAGTCCCCCATACTCTTTCATCATGGTCGGTCTATACGCAATGATTCTTGTATATTAATGTTTTGAATATTTACATATACAAAACAAGCTCCTGGCCTTAACATCCTAGGATCTTTGTCCCAACTATCACATAATCCTCCTCGCTTATCATTACTTGGCTCACAAGCCTATGAAACATGTTTACAATTCATGATAAAAAAATCAGGGGCTCGTCCTTGGGGTATTACAATCCCCTCCCGTTATTTTTGCACTATCCTCAGTGCAATTCTTTTACGCCATATCAATAATATTATCAAAATCTTCAAAAAGATGTAGGTATTTTTCCCGCATTGCATCCTCATGCTCCCAAGTAGCATCCTCAGGACCATATCAGGTCCATTGGACCTTTACAAGCCCTATGGCTCAATTCTAGATTTGTTTGATTTTTCGGTCCATAATTTGTATCGGATGCACTTGGATAACACCTTCTTGATCCACCTGAATCACATTCCAATCAATTACGTGATTAGCATCAGGTATATATTTATTGAGTAATGATACATGGAATACATTATGAACAGACATAGATGCAGAAAATGCAATCATATAAGCTACTCGATTGTAACATCCCCGACCACCCACAGGTCGAACCACGCTACCTCAGACACACACAGTCTCAAACTCTATTATAAATAATTAAAACTATCCATGCCCAGACATAGACCTGTTGGGCTATGGTAGACAAAGCTCTTTGCGAAATAAATCACATATAAAAATAACAAAAATAAGCAGAGATAACATGAGAGCATACATGCAGTGAAACACATGATATTATTATAAGAATAATAGACATGCGCTAAAATACATCATTAGCCATTAAGCACAGAAATGATACTTATCTCTTAATTTTAGTGCACCGATTGCGTGAAAACCTTCCATGAACCTCCCAGCCTTAGACCATGTTGCTCATCACTCTCAGCAATGGGTCACCCCCGAGCTGGGACTAAACTCCATCGAGCAAGGGATTCCTAGGCTAGGAAAGGACAAGATGAAGTTGCACCAGTCTAAAGAAAGGATTTCCTCCAAGGATCCACTTACGCCCACTGCTCATAGACTCTCATTCCCCACACGCCTATCCCACCCCAGGAGTATACACCTTCACTGTCACACAGTCCATCGGCTACTCCATCTCCATTCCAGGGCTTCAACAATAGGTCGGACATGAATTCTCAAAGCTCTATAGCTACTACTGGATGCCCTCCAGTAGAACTCACTTCCTCAACAAACTCTCACACCTGGAGAGAGTTTCTCATAGGCCTAACAACATGCTTCTTCAATCCATGGGTCTGACAACTCGCTTATTCATTCCATCTCCTCAACCCACGGGAAAGGGTGATGGAAACACAAGAAACTGGATGTGGGACACAATAATGGCAGAACGAAACACAAGAAACCCGAAGGGTACAGGTTCAACAAAGATATGATTCTGGGCTCATTGCAAAGGTTCAGGATGGTCGAGGGTTCAACAATGGCATTCCAGTCTTTACTTCTTGTATGTTGGATGCATGTGTAAGTGGAAGGAATGGAAAAAGGATCCCCCAAAAAAATCAAAATACCCACATATATTTGCATGTTCCTGAGATGACACATGGCACTCATGGAGCGCGTTCCTCTGCATTTGGAAGTCGTTCCCCTTCCCCAAAGGAACTTAGGATAAATTAATATCCTCCTAAAAACATTTAGAATAATAATGTATATGAGGGTGGGAGTGGGGGGGTTTATTACAGAAAACATATACATTATATATGTATGTATGTATGTATGTATGTATACCAAATTGTAACGTCCTTGGACACCCACAGGTTGGACCATGCTACCTCAGACACACATGGTCTCAAGCTCTGTTATAAATAATTAAAATTGTCCATGCCCAGAAGTAGACATGTTGGGCTATGGAAGACAGAGCTCTTTGCAGAATAAATCAAATATAAACTTAACATAAATAAACAAAGATAACATGAAATCATACATGAAGAAAAACACATGATATTATTATAAGAATCACATACGTGTACTAAAATACATCATTAACCATTAAGCACATAAATGATACTTATCTCTTAATTGTAGTGCATTGACTGTGTGCAGACCTTCCACGAACCTCCTAGCCTTAGACCACGTTGCTCATCACTCTTAGCAATGATTCACCCTCGAGCTGGGACTAAACTCCATCGAGAAAGGGATTCCTAGGCTAGGCAAGGACAACAAGAAGTTTCACCAGTCTACAGGAAGGATTTCCCCGAAGGAGCCACTTACGCCCACCGTTCATAGACTCTCATTCCCCACATGCCTGTCCCACCCCAAGAGTATACACATTCACTGTCACACTATCCATCGATTGCTCCACCTCCCTTCTAGGGCTTCAACAACAGGTCAGACAAGAATTCTCAGAGCTTTGTAGCTGCTACTGGACTCCCTCCAGGAGAACTCACTTCCTAAGCAAACTATCTCACCTGGAGAGAGTTTTCACAGGACCGAAAGATTGCTTCTTGTTGGAGTTACTTCACACACACCTAGGATTTATTTTTACTAAGGTTTTTCCTTGTTTATTAGTTATAATTATTCAGTATCCAGTCTCCTATATTTTAGGGGAGAATATTCTCTTTCAGTTGACACTTCAGTTTGACTAGTTGAGTTGAGTTTAGATGCTGCATTGGTTTTGTCACCATGCAACATTGGGATCATCACCATTATAATGCACAATTTCCTTGAGATCATCACTAGACTGGAACACTACCCTTGATTCTTTGATCTAATCCTCACTATTCTCTATGCAGTCAGTTAACTGAAGACTATGTGACTAGTTAACTCAGCTAGGTGGTAGTTCACTCACGTAACTGCCTGAGAGACTAGACTAGGTGGAAGTTCACTCTCATAATTGTTGGTGTGTGTCCATATCACTCTATACCACCACTATGGTGCATTGTTTCTCCTCCAGTGTGCATTGGTTGAGTTATACAGAGTATATCATGTGTAAATTATTCATTATTCATTATAGTTAATGAGAATTCTTCAATTCTTTCTCTCCTTCTTCTTCTTTCTCAATTTATCTTTGCAAATGTGTGTAGTATTTTCTAGATAGATCTATTCAATGTAGGTTCAACACATTTACATGGTATTAGAGCCAATGGACTACTAATGAAAATCTACACCAAAATTTTTTGCAGGTACAAAAGATCGAAGACAATGAAAAGATGGATTTCCAAAAATAATTCATTCTTACACCTTACAACTACTTTCCATGGAAGGAGATAATAATCATTCATCTATGAACCAGAGGATTATAAAGGTTAAATTTGAATATAGATAAAAAACCTACATCAACTATAGAAAAATCCAAGTACTTGAATCGAATGGATGAAGCATTCAAAACAATTTGTCGTCTTATTTCTCCCGATCTCCTTTTTCACATATCTTCCTGTAAGACTCCCAATGAATCCTGGACTACCTTGGAAGGGATCTTTGGAAAATAGGATGAGATGAGGGGACGCATGCTGGAGGTGGAATTTCTCACATTGGATCCAAAAAGCTTCGACAATATCTAATATTTATTTACAAAATTCAAGGATTTACTGTCGCAACTCAAAGCTTGCGGGGTTGATAAATCTAAGGAGGAGAAACAAATGGTTCTCACCATTCTCTCCAAGCATGGTATTGAATTCTCTATATTCGTATCCACATTCCATTCTTTCATATTTTCCTCTAGAGCCACCTGGAAGATGCCTTCTCTTGAGGAATTTATCGAATCCCTGACACAAGAGCAAACCAAGCTCATCAACATGGGAAAAATGAAAAGCCCAAATGTGCATGCACTTACTGTGAAATATGGAAGCCATAAATGTCAGAAATCTAAATATAAAGATAAAATAAAAGCTCATCCACATCCGAAGAAGGAAGGGTACACAAAACTCTTCATCGATGCCTCTGGATCCAAAGGGGAAAAGGGAAGAAAAGGGGAGAAGTGCACGTACTGTCACAAAGGATTCCATCCAAAATCTGAGTGCATGAAAAAAAATTAGATATAATGTCTCAAATAATTCAACAAAACAACCTTAGAGATCGCATCCTCGAGGGTGCCAAGAAGAAGAAGCAAGAAGATCTAAATTCTAAGAAAGGCAATTCTAGCCATGCCTTGATTTTGATCAACTCCTCTCTCAATGCTTGGATCATAGATTCAGAAGCATCACATCACATGGATGCCTCAAAAGTAGTTTATTCTTCATTGGATGCATGCAAAGGTCCTCCTATTCCAATGGGGGACAACTCTTCTATCAAAGTCTTCGACAAAGGAAGGATTGAACTCACCAACGGAAGCTTCAAGAATGTGTTGCATGTTCCCAAACTTTTCGTCAACCTTCTCTTCATGTATCAGATGACGAATTCTGGCATCGGAAAAAAATTCATATTCACACCAAATGTAGTGGACATCTATGACATGCAAACCAACTCAGGGTTTCGACCGGTGAGGTAAATCTTCAGTATAGATTGCATGATTTTTCTGAATTCATTGAACCTGATTCTGCTTTACTTCTTAATCATGTTGATGAAAGTTGTAGGATATGGAATGAAAGGTTTCGACATTTGAATTTCAGATACATGCAAAAACTTAGCAAGAAAATATTTGTTGATGGTCTACCAGACATCCATTTCTCCTAGGGAGTATGTGAGGGATGTGTTCTCGAAAAACACCCTCAAGAGAAACTCGACAAAGGAAAGTCTCATAGAGCTCATGTAGCTTTATATCTGATCCACAGTGACCTTATGGGTCCGTTTCCGCATCCATCTATCAGCAAAGTGAGGTTTGCTCTCATTTTTGTTAATGATTTCTCATGTTTTACACGGATCTAGTTTCTCATGAAAAAATCTGAGGTCTTTCAACACCTCAAAGATTTCAAAGCCTTGGTTGAGATAGAGTCCAGAAAGAAGATCAAATTCCTCCAAATTGATAACGGGGGAGATTATTTTAATCATGAGATCCATGATCTCTTCCATGAGGCATAGATTCAGTTGCAACACACAGTTCCTTATATTCCGCAGTAAAACAAAGTTGTTGAGCAGAAAAATGGATCTCTAAAGGAGATGGCATCTTGCATGTTGCATGCAAAGTCACTACCACAGAGACTATGGGCTGAAGCACTTAATTGTGAAACATACATCCAAAACATATCTCCCCATAGATCTATAAAGGATAATACCCCCTATGAGGCTTGGAGCAGCCTCAAACCAGAAGTGACCCACTTTCGTATTTTCGGTTCACGTGCATGGGCCCACGTTCCCTCTGAAAAGAGGAAGGAACTTGATCCATAGAGAACTAAGTGTACTTTTTTTGGATACCCCGACGGTGTGAAGGGATATAGACTTATTTATCTTTCCTTAGACCGAATTATAATTGAGCAAAGTGTTCAATTCAAAGAAAGTGTCTCTCATGTACCTCAGTAACCGCATGTAGACACCTTCATTCTTCCACCTATCCGAGATGATGAGCATGCACATGCTGAATTTTCTTCAGATTAGACTTCTGATTCAGAGGAATCAGATGATTCAGATACCGAGTCAGTATAGTCATATGTAGATTCATATCATCCAGATGCATTTGCAGAGCCAGAAAAAAGGCCCAAGTGGGCATAAACTACTCTTCAGGATGCAGGGGATCTCGTTGGTGATCCAACTGATACTAGGAGGAATCGATCTGATTTTGAGGAGCCTCGTGTTTCACTCACTGCCACTAAAACATTGTCCTCCAGGAATCGTTTCTTGGTTCAGTCTTCAGATCCATAGTCTTATAGCGAGGATGCTGGAAATCCCTTTTGGGAATCCTCCATGCAAGAGGAGTACAACTCCCTCCTCGAGAAAAAGACTTGGGATCTGGTTCCCCTTCCTTCTGGGAATAAAATTTTCAAATGAAGATGGGTCTATAGGACCAAGAGGGCAATGGATGGACAGATTAGTAGATACAAATCCAGGCTTGTTGCCAACGTATTTTAGCAGGTGCATGGTATTGACTATAATGAGACCTTTACTCCAATAGAGAAGATGGATTACATATGATTGACACTTTCCATTGCAACAACCAAGGGATGGGAAGTCCATCAGATGGACATGAAGAATGCATTTATTCACGGTGATCTCTCTGAGGAGATCTATATGGAGCAGCCCCAGGGATTTATGTAGGGATAATATTTGGTCTGTCAACTGAAGAAGTCCCTTTATGGCCTCAAGTAGGCTTCGAGGGCATGGTATTCCAAGATGGACTCCTACCTTTTGTCATGGAACTTTGTACATTGTAAATCAGACCCAAATGTCTACATGCTCAGGACAACTGATTCACTTCTACTTTTAGTTTTGTATGTTGATGATTTGTTTATCACCGGTTGCTCAACTTCAACGATTATTGCAGTCAAGAGGATTCTACATGACAGGATTTTTAGGATGGACATAGGTCCTCTACACTTCTTCCTTGGACTTGAGATCAGTCAGGATGCATCAGGCATCAAACTGTCTTAGGCCAAGTATGCACGAGATCTCCTTGAGAGATTTCACATGACAGACTGCAAGTTTGCTCCAACTCCTTTCCTATCAGGAGTCAAACCTGAGGATGGCGAGGAGACTCCAGTGGTTGATAGCACACTGTACAGACAGCTTGTGGGGAGCTTGTTGTATCTTACACACTCCAGAACAAACCTCTCCTATGCAGTTGGCACAGTTTCTAGGTTCATGTAGGAGCCACATGAGCTACATTGGAAGGCTACAAAGCATATCCTTTGATACGTGTAGGGAACCGTCACCTTTCGGATTCATTATGCAGTAGAATCTACATTAGATCTCATCAGGTTTATTGATTCTGACTGGGTTGGCGATAACATTGATCGCAAGTCCACATCTGGTTACTCACTTAGTCTTGGTTCTGGGCCTATCTATTGGTCGAGCAAGAAGAAATTTTCCATTGCTCTATATTTAGCTGAGGCAGAGTATAGAGGGGTAGTTAACATAACCATTCATGCTATGTGGCTACAACATTTTCTCACTGGGTTGGGAATTCAGTTTCATCGACCAATTTTCATCTGATGTGACAACTAGATCACTCTGAAATTATGTAGAGATCTAGTTCAGAGGTAGCGGACGAAGCACATCGAGATCCACATGAAATACATTCGGGACTTAGTACATGAGAGGATCATTGACCTATAGTTCTATCCTTCAACAAAAAATATGACAGACATCTTCACCAAGACCTTCACTGTGCAAAAGTTTCATTCTCTGTGAAGTCGTCTTGGAGTGAAGGATTTATTTTTCCTAAGGTTTTTCCTTGTTTATTAGTCATAATTAGTCATTATCCAGTCTCCTATATTTTTGGGGAGAATATTCTCTTTCAGTTGACACTTCAGTTTGACTAGTTGAGTTGAGTTTAGATGTTGCATTGGTTTTTTCACCATGAAACATTGGGATCATCACCATGCTAATGTGCACTTTCCTTGGGATCATCACCAGACTATAGCACTACCCTTGATTCCTTAATCTACTCCTCACTACTCTGTGTTTAGTCAGTTAACTGAAGACTAGTTGACTAGTTAACTCAGCTAGGTGGCAGTTCACTCATGTAACTGCCTGAGAGATTGGACTAGGTGGCAGTTCACTCCCATAACTGTTGGTGTATGTCCAGATCACTCTAGACCACCACTATGGTGCACTGGTTCTCCTCTAGTGCGCATTGGTTGAGTTATACAGAGTATATCATGTGTTAATTATTCATTATTCATTACGATTAATGAGAATTATTATATTATTTCTCTCCTTCTTTATCAATTTCTCTCTGCAAATATGTGTAGTATTTTCTAGCTAGATCTATTTTGTGTAGGTTCAACACATTTACACTTCTTCAACCAAGGGCCTGAAAACCCGCTTCTTCATTCCAGCTCCTCAACACACAGGCAAGGGTGATGGCAACAACAAAAATCGTATGTGGGGCACGGTAATGGAAGAACGAAACACAGACAACCCACAGGGTACAAGTTCAAAAAATATATTGGTTCAGGCTCATTGTAGAGGTTTGATATGGTCTAGGTTTCAACAATGGTGTTTCATGCTTTACTGCTTGCCTGCTGGCTGTGTGCATGAGTAGAAGAAATGGAAAAAGGATCCCCCAAAAAAGTCAAAATCCCCACATATATTTGCATGTGCCAAAGATGACACATGGTGCTCATGAAGCGCATTCCTCTCCACTTGGAAGTCGTTCCCCTTCCCCAAAAGAACTTAGGATAAATTCATATCCTCCTCACGACATTTAGAATAATAATATATATTATTCTCTGAGATTTAAGCTCTTAATATTAGCCCCTTTTTCCATCCTCTCAGACCCCTCCCTTACCTAGCCTAGTGGATCCTAGTCCCCCATCCTCTTTCATCATGGTCACTCTACACATAGTGATGCTTTTATATTAATGATTTGAATATTTACATATCCAAAACATGCTCCTGGCCTTAGCATCCTAGGCTCTCTGGCCCAACTATCACATAAGCCTCCTAACTTATCATTACTTGGCTCACCATCCTATGAAACATGTTTACAATTCATGATAAATAAATTAGGGGCTTGGCCTTGGAGTATGACAATCCCCTCCCCTTATTTTTGCACTATCCTCAATGCAATTCTTTTACACCATATCAACAAGATTTTCAAAATATTAAAAAATATGTGGGTATTCTTCCCGCATTGCATCCTCATGTTCCAAAGTAGAGTCCTCGGGACCATACCAGGTCCATTGGAACTTTACAATCCCTATGGATTGATTCCAGAGCTATTTGATTTTTCGGTCTAGAATGCGTACCAGATGCACTTGGATAGTGCATTCTTGCTCCACCTGAATCACATTCCAATCAATTACATTATTAGTATCAGGTATATATTTCTTGTGCAATGATACATGGAATACATTATGAACAGACATAGATGCAGACAATGCAATCATATAAGCTATTGGACCAATCCTCTCTAGGATTTTAAATGGTCCACAATATCTAGCTGCCAACTTGGAACAGTTTCCCAACTTTAATAAACTTTTGTTGGACTTAACCTTCAAGAATACATGATCACCCACTTTAAAATCCTTGTGATTTCTACCCTTGTCAGCATAGATTTTATGCTTGTCTTGGGAAACCTTTAAATTCTGTTTAATCCTCAACATTTTCTCTTCCATTTCTCTGAGCAATTCTGACCCAATCACTTCCCTATCAGCTGGATTGTCCCAACTTATAGGAGTGTTGCACTTTCTTCCATAAAGTACTTTTAATGGGCTCATCTTTAGAGATGCTTGGTACCCATTGTTGTAAGAAAACTCTACCAAGTGTATATAGTCTTTCCACTTTGATGGTTTGTCCCTCACATACATTCTTAACATATTTTCTATTACTTAGTTTACCCTCTCTGGCTGACCATCAGACTCGGGATGATAGGTTGTACTGAAGTTCAGATTGGATCTGAACCCCTTGAATAATCCCTTCCAAAATTTTGAAGTGAATTTTGGGTCTCTATCAGACACAATTGTATTGGGAATAACATGCAGTCGGGCCACTTCCCTCATATATATATCAACAAAAATGGTTGATTTTTTAGTAGTCTTCAATGGAATAAAATGGGAAGCCTTGCTAATCTTGTCCACCACTGCCATGATAGAATCATGATTCTTTCTTGTCCTTGGAAATTTTGTGATGAAATCCATTGTCACCATTTCCCACTTCCACTCAGGAATGGGTAATGGCTGCAGCAACCCATCTGGGTTTCTATGCTCAACCTTGACCCTTTGACACTCCATACATCTGGCAATGTACTCAGTAATTTATTTCTTCATACCTAGCCAATAGTATTGGCTCCTGACTGCTGCCACTATTTTCTGATATACTCGATGTCCAACATAAGGAACATTATGCATCTCCTTCAAGATCATACTTTTCAATTCCATAGAATTGGGTATAAAAATTATGTTCTTGTACATGATCATTCCATCATCTCCCAATTTATAATCTTCAACCATCTCCATGTACTTCAAATATGATTTTGCAACTTTAGAAATTATACCTTTAAGATATGTTTGGTACATGTTAATGGTTGTAGAATGTAACTTGTGCACTCTCCTGCTGAGTGCATCAGCCACTTTTTTCTCCCTTCCTTTGATGTTCTTGATATCAAAGTCATACTCACAGAGGAATTCCAACCATTTTCTTTGCCTGGAATTTAAAGTTGGCTGATCAAACAAATACCTCAGAACATTATGGTCTGTCCTCAGTTCAAATTTATTTCCCATGAGGTAATGTATCCATTTCTGTAAAGCGTGCACTATGGCTACCAAGTCCAAATTGTGAGTTGCATAGAACCTTTCATTCTCTTTCAATTTTTTGGATTCAAAACATATTACAAACCCATTCTCACTGAGTACTCCACCAAGTCCTTCTTTGCATGCATCAGTGCAAACCATGAAATCTTCATTTGGATCTACAATACTTGGAATTGGAACACTCGTTAACAACTGCTTCAATTGTTGGAAACTCTTTTCACATATTGTTTTCCATTGAAACTTCACTCCCTTCCTTTGCAAGGAAGTGATTGGGTGAGAAATCCTCGAAAACCCTGCTATGAATCTTTTGTAGTAGCCAACTATACCCATGAAGAATCTGACTTCTATCACATTCTTAGGTGTTGGCCATCCTCTAATGGCCTTAATATTTTCAGGATCCACTGTTATCCCTTCTTTGGATATGATATGCCCCAAATAATGAATTTGGTTTTGATAAAATGAGTAGTTGCTCAATTTGGCATACAACTGGTGTTCTCTTAAAAATTGCAACACCATCCTCAAGTGATGTTCATGTTCTTCTTTTGTCTTGGAACATACAAGGATCTCATCCAAAAAGATAATGACAAACTTGTCTAAGTACTCTCATAAAACAACATTCATCAAACACATGAAAACATTTGGTGCATTTGATAACCCAAATGGCACCACTGTAAACTCATAGTGACCATACCTTGTTCTAAAGGCAGTCTTGTTGATGCCTTTATCTTTAATACTTACCTAATGGTATCCTGACTTGAGATCAATATTTAAAAATATCATTGCATCCTTCAACTAATCGAAGAGTGGCATGTAAAGAGTGCACTATGGCTTCCAACTCCAAATCGTGAGTGGCATATAGACTTTAATTATCTTTCAATGTTGTGGATTCAAAACATATTATGATCCAATTCTGACTAAGGACTCCCTCCAGATAGAGACTTTTGCTGAGTTTTCATCTGCCAAAACATAATAGAATATTTCTGGAGTGCAGAGATATGGAGGATGCACAAGAGGCTTACAATCAGGAAGATGAGGTTAGAGGAATGAATTTCCATATGGGATTTGAAGGAACAAATTACAATGGGCATGGAGAAGGAAAGGATGAAGACCTAAATCTGGTGGAGACCATCAGAAAATTCCAGGAAGATGTCCAGAGCCACAAAGCTGATAATGAAAGGACTATGAAGGCAAAAGAGAAATAGGAAGACTTCAACATGAAGTTAATGAAAATACTAGACAAATTTGAGAAGAAGTTAGACAATAGGAGTGGCTCCAATAAGTCGGGAAGCCACAAGTTACCTGATGAGAAAAGAAGATCAAGGAGTGTAAGCAGGCACCACAACCACTCTCAAAGACATTCCAATAGGAGGGAACATATCAGCTCAGGTCCATCCCCTGCCAAGAATCATAAGAGGTATGGGGTGGATGAATTGAAGGGGGAAATGAACAATATCAAACCTCCTACTTTTGATGGAGAGCACAAGATGGATGAATATGTTGAGACATGGTTCCTGGGCATGAGGAAATATTTCCAACTACATAAATATTCCTCTCATGCAGAAGGAAGAATTGCAATCTACCAACTGAAAGAAAAAGCATTCATGTGGTGGGACCAACTTGTGCAGGTGTAGCACATTAAGGATAAATATGTGATGTGGAAAGAATTCAAGAAGTATTTTGAGAAGAAATAATTGACCAAGAGATATTATGACAAAAATATGAAAGAATTCTTTGAACTCAAGTTGGGCAGCATGACCATTGATGAGTATGAAAGGATATTCCTAGAACTGTTGAAGTATGTCTCCTTCATCAAATATGAAATAGTTAAGATCAAGAGATATCTGAGTGGACTACCATCCTTCATCAATGACAAGATTCAGTATGATGACCCTAAAACTTTGGAAATCCTACCTTCCAGAAGGCTTGGGAGGACAAGAAGAAGTTTAGCAGAGATCTGAGGAAGAATGGGAGCAAGCCTCCATTCTTCAGAAATAATCCTTAGGGATAGCCAGCTTTTAGAGAGCCCAAGATGGCTAAGGCAGGTGGGAAAAGGCCAAGGCAGTCACCGATGCAATGTTGGGGTTGTAAAGGAAATCATAAGTATAGGGATTGTCCTCACAAATCTAACAAAGTGAGATGTGTCCACAATGTCCAGCAAGCAGAAACAGTGGAGGACATGGACATAAGGGTTCCAAGGATCTATGCAGTCCTGAACAACAAGCAATAAGATTTTCAATCACACATCATTGAAGTAGAAGGTATGATCAATAACCATGTATTTACTATTTTAATTGATTCAGGGGCTAGTAATAGCTATATAGATCCTAAGGTAGTGGAAATATTTCAATTTCCAAGATGCAAACATGAGAAATATTGGCTGGTGTAGCTGGCTACACCAACCAAGAGAAAGGTTGTTGAGTTGGTTAAGTCATTTCCATTGGGAATTAATGGACTAAATTCCAAGGCATCTCTGGACATATTTCCTTTGGGTTCATATGAATGTCTAATTGGTATGGATTGGTTGGACCAACACCATGCCATATTAGATTGTCATAACAAGGCATTCACTTGCCTAGATGAGGAAGGTAACTCAAGAGCAGTCCAAGGAATTCCTAGGGAAGTTACTATCCGAGAAATATCAGCAATTGAGTTGAAGAAGTGTTATAGGAAGGTCTTCCAAGTGTTTGCATCTCATATGGAGGAAACACCTAAGGATAGGGTGCCATATATAGAAGATCAAGCAGTCCTAAAAGAATTTGAGGATGTGTTTAAGGAGATACCAGGACTACCCCCAAAGAAAGATATTGATTTCTCTATAAATTTTATGCCTGGAGCAACTCCAGTGTCAAAGACTCCCTACATAATGAGTACTCCAGAGTTGAAGGAGTTGCAAATGTAGCTTAAAGAGCTATTGAATAAGGGATACATACACCCAAGTGTGTCACCTTGGGGTTCCCTAATGTTATTTGTGAATAAGAAAGATGGGACCTTGAGATTGTGTATTGATTTCAAGCAATTAAATAAATTAATTGTTAAGAACAAGTATCCTTTTCCAAGGATTGATGATCTCTTTGATTAGTTGAAGGATGCAAGGATATTTTCAAATAGTGATCTTAGGATAGGATACCATTAGGTAAGGATTAAAGATCAAGACATCAACAAGATTGCCTTCATAAAAAGGTATGGTCACTATGATTTTACAATGGTACCATTTGGGTTATCAAATGCACCAATTGTTTTCATGTCTTTGATGAATGGTGTTTTCCGAGAGTACTTAGACAAGTTTGTCATTGTCTTTTTGGATGACATCCTTGTATATTCCAAGACAGAAGAAGCACATGAGCATCACTTGAAGAAGGTGTTGCAAGTGTTAAGAGTGTTATAACCCTATATTTCATAGGATCACCTGGTGATTAGAATCTCTTCCTCTAGTTGTATTGTATTGTAAATAATATTTTATTCTGCAAATGATTTACAAAAGAAAAATAAAAAGAAAAGAAAAAGAAAGAATCAAAATATTAAAAATCAAAAGAGGGTATAAAAATAAAACTAAAAAGAGAAAAACATAAAACCCCATGAAACAAACTTACTTTGATTCATACTATCTAACCATGATCAAACCCTTTAAATTTATGTTGATAGGTTAGTGAATAAATTTGGCCAAACAGTCTAATCTTGGCCAAATTAGATAGGTTAGTGAATAAGTTTGGCCAAACAGTCTAATATTGGCCAAATATCTTAGGTTAGAGTAATTATTGGTCCAACAGTTTAAGTTGGGTCAATGTGTTAGGTAATTAGATTAGGATCTAGATTAGCATGCTTTATTCCAATAAGATTTGCAAAACATTGTGGAAAATATATTTTATTTTGAGTTATTTTGATGTATTTACATTTGGAAATAACCCCTTGGTGAAAAAATGAAGAAAGGGGGCCTAACACGACCCACTTTTTTATTTTATCCTGAGTTTTGGTTGGATATGAAATTATGTCATTATCTGGCTAAAAGGAGCACAGATCTCAGCAGTTGAACCAAGCGTGCCCAAATCAATGACCAACAGTGGATTTTGGACCCCCCCCCCCACCTTTCCGCCTTTAAGTGTGAATTTGATTTCTTTGAATTACACTTTTGTATAGAAGATATTTTCTTAGACCAGAGTGGCAAGATCGGACTCTTGGAGTCTAATATGCCATTGTACATGTTTCCCCAGACCTATCACTTCCCTGATTTCACCCTTAAGTATCAATCCCATAACCT
>ML877633.1:0-17765 GCA_009831015.1 Picea engelmannii
CCTCGGACCAATTACCTCATGGAGCAAGAGCCTTTTCTGATGCAAGCCCAAGCCGGTAGTGATGGAGGCTGGTACTGCTGGCAGGACAAGTCTGGCTGAGAAGAAGGAGATGGGTCCTCCAGGACCATGCTCAGGTCGCTCCTACTCTCGGTACTCCATGTCTAGGACCATGTGGGCCTCGAGACATGATCTCCTAGTTATCCCTAGATATCGGGGATAACAAGCCTCAATACATAATGTCCTTAGTTATCCCTAAAATGGGGGATAACATCTGGCTCCAACTCGGGGACATGTGCTCACCGTAGAGCGCATGAGAACCTCAACATCTCTTGGCATAACCTGTAACCTGCTTGATCTCAACATAAAGTTGTTAGCAGTCATTTGGGGTGGTGATATCACCCCCAGATCATATATATAAAAACGAAAACAAGCATATATACAAATGTAAAAAAAAACTATTCTAGCATGAAATGCAAAATGGTATATACAATGAATGAAAATGCCTACTTACCTGCACTTACTTGTGAAGTCAACTCCCCCCACCTTGGTGGGGCTTGAGGAGGCGGTCGCTGACTAGTAATGGATGCCTTCTTCCTTCCAATGTAGATAAGCAGTAAGAATCATCATCTGACTTTCTTCCAACTTTGAAAGGCCCAAGCCAAAATTGAGTACTTCCTTTGACATTAGTAGGCTCTCCTTTCTCGACATCCCACATCCATACGTCCCACTCCATGTATTTCCCGATTTTGAATTTGGTTGTTTCCTGAACAACCCTGGTGTATTGTGCAGAGGGAGGAGGGTGGGATTCTGCTGTGAAGACTTCTTGTTGGGATGGATGGATCAATATATCGCTTTCTCCCTTCTTTAGTAACTTTACAGCTCCGACTTCCTTGTCTTTATACTTGTCTAGGAGTTGCTGGTAGTCTTCTCTCTTGGGCCATTGTATCTGATCAAAATCTTCCTCCATTGAAAAGGGCATATCATCAGGAGAAAATTCAGGAAGACTTTCCATGATTTGGTCATGTGCTTTGTCATCTTTGATGGGGTCACTAGTTTCTTGCACATGGGTTCTGGTCATTGGCACATTAGGGAGACAGCCTATTGTTCCATTGTTCAAAGGTACATTGACGCAGGTGAGGTCCATCTCAAGAGTGCCTCCCAGCATTGAAGAAAATTTCCTAGACAATAACATCACCCACACATCTGGGACGTCTACCACCACTATGTCAATGTGGAGTACTCTCTCCGGGTACTTTTCAAGGCATACTTCCACATTTTCAATTACCCCATGTGTGGGTATGGATCTAGACTCAAAACCTCACACATTTCTGTAAGGTCTTGTGACCTTCAGGCCCAATCGTTGCATGACCTTGAGAGACATCATGTTAGCACCGGCCCCTAAATCCAACATGCAATTGTTGAGGCTCTTGTTATTCATTAGTAAGGTCACGAAGAAAGGTGGGTGTTCATCATACTGGACCCTAAAGTGATCAATTTGTAACATGATAGGGGGGTCCATTGTTCCATCTGATCCCTTGAAGAAATTATCAAATCTTTCCTTGACATATGGTACCTTGATGAATTCTCTTAAGGGGATAGTCATATGCATATTGGATAGCGCCCCTTCGAAGTCAAAGTTCAAGTCCACTCTTTCGGTTTTAGGAGGGTTTCTAGGAAGGAGAATGTCCAAAGGTGGAGGCTTTGTTTGGGCTACTGCAGGATTGTTAGAGAGAGGTTCGTTTAGCTTCTTTCGTTTATACACCTGAAATTCTTATTTCTTCAGCTTCTCTTTTGATTCCTAGTCTAAGTTGTTTATTACTTTCATTCTAGCCTTCCTGGTTTCTTCCTTTATGACCTCTCGATGTTCCTCAGGGGTGATATTGAGGAAAATTTGGGAGCTCTCTATAACATGGTCCACTATGTTTACATGGTCTTGGCTTCCATTGTTGTAGGGACAGTCATGTTCCCAGTGTGCTTCACTACACTGCAAACACCAAGGATTTTCATCCACAACATTTGTAGGAGCTAAAGTATTAGGAACCTCTTGATCATTCTTTGGTCTATAAACTTGGTTCCCCTTTTGGAATTGGCCTTTATATGGGACCCTGGGTGCTTGATTCTGGGCTCTTTCTAGGTTGACAATCCTATTCATCATTTGTTCTTGGTTTTTCATCATGCCATCCATGGTCATCTGCAATTTTGCCAAGCTGGAACAAATATCTGAGGAAGGCTCAACGTTGTGGACTATCTTAGGTTTAGTGTCCATTTTGCCCCTTGGGTTTGAGAAAAGCTCGATTTTGGATGAGTGGGGGTTGTCCTCAATCTTCATAGCTAATTCTTGGGCTTCTTGGATTGTTTGGGGGTTTTTATCCCTGAGGAGATATCCCAATTGACCAGTGAAAGCTTTGGTGTAAATGTAAACAACGAAATTATTAGTTGGATGATGACTCACAGGGATCTTCTGCAACAGGGTTTCAAACCTAGTGTGGAATTCTATAATGGTCTCATTCTCTTGTTTCCAAAGGGTATTCAACCCGGCTAGCAGCATGTTGGGGTCTTCTTTGATACTCCATCGTTTGAGAAAGGCCTCGTCTAATTTATCCATGGTCTTAATACTGCCATTAGGAAAACTATGGTACCAACGTATTGAAGCATCAAGGAGGGTAGCAGAGAACAGTTTCATGACTAAATCTTCAACATCATCACTAACGGGGTGAAGCTGAAAAAACACCCAAAAATTGCTCATATGCTCTTCAACACTGATTGCATCAGTACCGGTGAACTTAGGCAACCACTTCTCATATTTGGGTGGCAAGCTTTGGTGTAAATGTAAACAAGGAAATTTTTAGTTGGATGATGACTCACAGGGATCTTCTACAACAGGGTTTCAAACCTAGTGTGGAATTCTATAATGGTCTCATTCTCTTGTTTCCAAAGGGTATTCAGCCCGATTAGTAGCATGTTGGGGTCTTCTTTGACACTCCATTGTTTGAGAAAGGCCTCTTCTAATTTATCCATGGTATTAATACTTCCATCAGGAAGACTATGGTACCAACATCTTGAATCATCAAGGAGGGTAGTAGAGAACAATTTCATGACTAAATCTTCAACATCATCACTAACAGGGTGAAGCTGAAAAACGCCCAAAAATTGCTCATATGCTCTTCAACACTGATTGCATTAGTACCGGTGAACTTAGGCAGCCACTTCTCATATTTGGGTGGCATTTTCCTAGGGTAGCCTGGTATAGCTGACATGTCTAGCGGTTTCAAAATAATGGATGACCATTGTCTTTGGTTATTGGCTTGGGTTGGGATGCTGGTCTGAGTTCCCGTGCTAGACATTGTGTTTAAAGGAGGACTTCCCCCGAAGAGTGATTTTACTACAGGAGAGTTTCGGGGAGGCTTCCTTCTAAAGGATTGAGGAGGGTTATTGCACCTCCTTGTGGATTGTGGAGTCGCCAGATAATCTTCTTGAAATTATCAAAGATATAAGGGAATCACCCTAAGTGGAGTCACCAGGTAAGCTTGTAAGACAAATATTCTTGAGGAAAGACTTACCGAAAAGTGTCGTCTTTGAGGAGAATTGACTCAGTGTTCCCTGGCAACGACGCCAAAATGTTATCGCGCAATTTGTACTTTGATGGAAGGGAAAGGGAAAATGAAGACAAATTGGTGTAACGGGAGACTATCCTATCATTGTCACCTCAACAGGATGTCTCTTTCTATTTAGGGTGGTAGGCCCAAGGGAGATGTCCCTGGTGATCTGGGGTTTTCAGAAGGCAAAGGTTTTAAGGCCAAGTAAAATTTTCCCTCTCACAAGTCACCACCGATCAGAAATTCCGGCTAAACCGCCAATAAAAGATAATGAAAACCATAAATGTACCTGCCCGGAACAAAGCAACATGAAACTATATTTGCAAGGTCACTTGCTGGTTAGTACTTCATAAAATTGGAGACTTTCTCAATAAAGGCAATTGACTAATATATTTGTGAAGTAAGCAAAGATGTATAGTAGCAATAATGACAATACGATACTTCACAATAAATGCTTTAAAGAAGCTTCAAAATGAGAAAGAACGATTAATCGTCAATGTCATAACACCAACATCCATCAGAAGCAAATAATACTATGCATTAGCCAATCTTTCAATTGCTTAAAGAAGCTTAAAATGATGCAAAGTATAACTATAGCCAATGGATAATAGCAGCGATAAGGTTAGTAGGTTAATTTAAACTAGGGTTAGAAGGTGTTAGTAGTTGTTCAAAGATTTTGAAGGTTGTGATCAAAGCACCCAAGCAAGAAGTCTTAGACCAATGCATTCATAGGGAAAATGGAGTCAAAAGTAGCGACAAGAATTGAAGGAACAAGATGATAATAGTAGGGCCAAATACAAGAGGAATTTGATGGATGAATTGTTGGTAGGCCAAGGCTTCAACCATCAAACCCTAGGGGAAAACGGCTACTAAGGTGTAGGTAACCCTAGGCCTTAGTAGGTTTTCTCCTTCTTTAGCTCAATGACAAAGTAAAAACGGCTAGGATGAAGAACAAGAGATAGGGTGTTGCAATGGCAAGGCCCTAGCAATGACTTCAACAGAGAAAACGGCTCCTTGGCATAATCTAGTAGGTAGAAAGCAATTAAAACAAGGACATTAACATGTGCTTATTTCCTAGGGTTTAATCCAGCAATTTCATTAACAAAATGCAAGTAAAACACTATAACCATTCAAGTAAGAGAAGGATTGCAGAAATTTACTCACATTCACCAAGTATTTATCAAGCCAAACCCTAGTTATAAACCATCAACCAAGAAAAATGCCAAAGATCACCAAAATAAGCCTCCTTCAACAAGTGTGCACTAGTAATTTCAGCCAAAACCCTAAGAAGGGTGCAAATTTCAGACCTCACACAAGTGTGAGTGAAAGATGATGAGAAAATGAGAGTTTTAACCCTCAATTTATACAATAGCAATGACCTTAATTTTACTTTTAGGTCACAAAAGGCTGACATGGCCAAATTTACATCAAAATACTGTTTTACACTAAATGTCATAATTAAAACCCTAATCAAGCACAAATAATGATATCATGCCCCTTTAGGGTGACGTTAGGCCCTTTTAGGGAAACGTTGGCCTCCTGGAGCAAAACGTTAGGCCTCCTTAGGCCTCAGGAACCTTCCACACCTGCCACTTGGCACATAACTGCCTCTTAAAACCTCCACAACTGTTGGATGACGTCATGGGTGTCCTAGGTGATGTGATGGTCCTTCCAAGGTCTACATCCTGGTGGAAAAGGCACAACCCGCCTGGGTACGGGTCTGCCAAGCTGCCTCTGGTGGAACGTCCTCCTCTTCTTCGGTGCAAACCCTTTGATCTATCTTTGCCCCTTGCTGGGGTCTCATCATCCATTTGGCGGGCTTTCAGCCCCATGGAGGTCTGAACTAATCATCTCCCCATGTGTACCTGTCCATCGGGTATGATCCTGAAACATCAACAGATGCCCTCCATGGGCTTATAAGTCACAGGGATCATAGAAATCTCAATCACATCTAATCATCAAGTTATTATACATATGCATAAAACCCTTTTTGCCCGAACAAGTGCTCAAAGACATTATACTAATCTACAAGCCAAGTTTGGAGGAAACGCTAGGAGATCCTATTGGGCTAATTCTCACCGGATGTGGGGTGTTTCCGAGAGAGAACAAATCTAAGCCATGTGAGTGGATGAAGTGGATAAGGCATGTCTGGGCAAGGGGTGCAGTGATAGCAGGGAAATGCATGGCTTACCTGTGGGTGCCTCTGTAGAGGGTGAGTTGCACCTCTCATGGATGCAAATGTTTCGAAGCCCATTCATGCCTTTTGTCTTTATTTTATTTCTTTTTCTTCAAGAATCTAGCTAGGGGACACTGCCCTGGCATGGTGACCAGTAGTGGCAATGTTACCCACAAGCATTTCACGGAAATCAAAAGGCTAGCTCGTGATGAGACCCCCTTTCTCTTGGCTATGCCACCAAGATCCACTACCCTGGTATGGTGACCAGTTGTTGGTAGTGTCATACCACTACATGCCCATGGACCTAATAGGCTGGCTCGTGATGAGACCCCCTATCCTCTAACTAGGTTTTGTTTTATTATTTTTAATGGGTCCCTCTTGTTTCTTGCTGAGAAGCTTTTTACTGCTTTCTCGGGGATCCCTGGGCGAAGCATCTCAAGGTTTCATTCTTTGGCTTCTATCTTTTGCCAGCTACTTTTACCCTCTGGGCCTTTAGCCCCTTCTTCCCACAAATTAAGGTACAACCCTTAAATATTTGGTCAACCCAATGCTCGGACCAATGTAATGGGATGGATGAGCGGGGGAAAGGTGGAAAGTGGTGGAAAGTGGTAAGTATGGTGGGAGCGGATGATGGCATATCATGAATCCCCCCAGTGGCAATTCAAAACCTATGGGCACAAGCTTACTAGGGCATCCTGTCATTCCATCAGATATGGTCAAGTGGATAGGTATAAGATCCAAGCACCCGTTAGAAACAGAAAGAATTGAATGCACATATTCAAAGGTTTTGAGGATTAGAGTGACACATACCATGATACTTAGACTCATTACCTCATGGAGAAAGATCCACTTCTGCTACAGGACCAGGCCAAGGTGATGGATGTTGTTGATGCTGACAAAGTGGAGGCGTTGAAGAATGAAAAGATGGGCCCTCTAGGACCATGCTCAAGTCGATCTGACTCTCGGTACTCCATCTCTAGGACCTGTGGGCCTCGAGACATAATCTCCTTAGTTATCCCTAAAATGTGGGATAACAAAGCCTATTCTCTTGTGTCTGATATTTATCTTTTGAGCTAGGAAGATATAATGAAATTGGATTGAAGAGATTGTGTAATAAATGGTTCCCAAGGCCATTCATTAATCTATAAGATACGACTATTCTCGGAAAGAACTTGAAAATACCTTCTTCCCTTCATGGTTAATGCTTAGTGGAAATGTTGCTTGTTATATTGGAACCTTTGGTGAGCATCATAATGTTATGAGCAGATCCACATTAAATAATCATTTTTTGAATTTGTGAAGCTGTTAGTCTGCATCAATGATAAAAGTTTTAAATATTAGAATGGCCCATAACCTATAGAAGTTTTGTGTTTAATAAATAAACTGATGATAGTGAGGGTTATTGAAGATAACAACTGCCATCAATTAAACCCCAAGTCTATAGGTCGGGCTTGTAGTGTGTTCTTCAACAATAGAATTTGTAATGGGTTTAATATGAGCTGTATGTTTACAATAATCACCAAGATACTAAACTTCTCCATTTCTACAAATAAGCCTTTTCATTCAAAAGAATACTGCTCCTTATGGAGCCCTCAATAGGCTTGTCAATCTGAGCATTAGAAGGCTTAATAGCGATTAGCATGGCAGCTTATGCAGGACACTTAGGATGCCTCTCAAGGCACAATAAGATGTTCCTAAATGATTACTATGGGCATGGTTGCATATTAAAATTATTGCAGTGAAGAATGTTTCACAATATTGTTGCAAAATAATTTTTTGAGGCATGACACAACTCAGTAGAGAGTTGCATTTACTGTTAACACTTAATGTTTTTATCCTGACACATGTTTTATGTGCCTTTCAGGTTTAACATAGTTGGCCAGGTTGGTCAAATCACACTCTTTCAATCAATGAATTAGTTTCACATTTGCCGATGAGGACTTAGAACAATTTGGAGTTGCATTTTTGGTTGTATGTTGAATTCTCATTTTGGTAAATTTAATTTTCTTCATAGTGCAAGGTTATCATTTCAATAATTTTGTTTTGTGGACGACATGCTAATTCATATTCGTGACCTTTGCAATGTTTCCTTTGATATATTTATCATTGCTACGATTATTCTACTTCACAGTGGGCAGGGACGACAAGTGTAGACTTCTCTCTTGCTCAAATGCTTCAAGTAATTATCCTTCTTAGTACAGGAGGCATCAATGGAGGTGGATATGAAGCTTCAAAATATGTGGTCATAGGTCTGCATGGGGGAATCCTTTTACTTCATGCAATTATAAATAGCTTTCCGATTACCTGGTTATCTTTTCTTGGAACATTAGCTGCTGTGTGGAATATTCTTGGTAAGTATATGAGCCTGAAAATATGCTTGCACTATAGAGTTCCAATCTTTTGCGTCTTGAATTCAAATTTTAGGACTAAAACAAGCTTCACTTTCCAGGTGTTTTTATCCTTATGATTCTTATACCCACCGTAGCCCCTCAGAGGGCTAGTGCTGAATTCATTTTCACACACTTCAACAGTGAAAATGATGTTGGAATTCATAGTAAACCATATATTTTTGTCCTTGGACTTCTAATGAGTCAATACTCTTTGGCAGGATATGATGCTTCTGCTCACATGGTAAGAATATATTTTGGTTATTACTTCTCTACATTTTGGTGACATGACATGCAATGAAAACAATTCAAGTTATTGATCTTACATGTCTAACATGATATTGCTTGCATGAAAATTACAGTCTTCTACCAGCGTGATTGTTACAGTTTTGTTTTTTCATGCCTCTAACCATTCATATTTTTCATTTATGTGCAAACAGTATGACTTTTATAGCATTAACTCAACCATTTTTCTTGAGTTTAACACACCTCGTGCCTATTTTTCCAACAGACATTGGCACTTTTCAGTGTTCCCTATAAGAATTTATCCAACACATTAAAATGTGATTATGTTTTATTATTTAATAGAAGTGGAAATAGGGAATAACATTTTTCAATTACTCATTTAGTATTGGATTTGTTACACATTCATTATTGTTTGGACTATGTTTGATTTTAAATTAACTTCATTAAACCTTAGAGGCAAGCACATCTATGAAAAATACTTGCAAGGATGACATTTCCCTTGGAATAACCCTTCTGTGTATTCTGCTTGATTGTAAGGTGATACACTATCTTAAGGGTAAGGTGATACACTATATTAAGGGAAATTAATAGCAAAGAATTGGTTATAAGCATGAGATGATACGTTCCATTGGTCACTGGTTTGTTTCTAATTCCTTTTTCTATCTTAGATGTTAGATGTTATACCTGTTATTGCATGATTTGTACTTGTGCAAAGCCCACCACAAGTAGCCTAAACCTTGCGTAACTACATGATATCCTACCACTGTCACCTTAGTAAGAAATCCCCTCATTTTAGTGATGGAGGAGATCCACCACAGGAGAGGCTTCCCCGGTGACCTCAAGGGATCAAAGTAGCAAGTTTGTTAGCCAAGCCTACCGCCCCCTCTCTTGATCACCTAAGTCAAGGTCTAGGTCAAGGTAAGGAGATGATTTGAGTACCTGCCCAGAACAAGAACGCTTATAAGAGGTAAGGAGAAATAAGAGGTAAGGAGATGATTTGAGTACCTGCCCAGAACAAGAACACTTATAGCATATATATGATGAGTTCCAAGTACAAGTATGCAAGTAATACCTCTTAAAGATACTAGACAGTGAAAGATGCTATGGCTGTTATAAAATTGCAGCAGTTAACAGAAGTACAACAACAATAGATAAACTATAACAGAAGCAAGAAATATACTTCAGAATTGCAACAATTCACCATGAAAACTTAGCATTAATTCAATAGAACATTACCCAATTGTTAGGTGTTATTTCTGGCAAGTTAAACCATCTTTTAATCAATGTATGCAGCAAATGAAAGTGTATTTAGATGGCTGTAGAAACATTTTGCAGCAGCAGCGAGTTTGCAATCAAATTAGTTCAAGTTAGTGTTAGCTAAGTTAGTAGATAGCTTGAGAGATTGAGAATAAAGAGTTTTTATCACTTTCACCACAAGAGAGCTTAATGATTAGTGCCTTAGGGCTATGGAGTCTTGATAATAACAATACAATATGTTTTGGAGATGAAGCTAGAAAAGGCTAAGAGGTAGGTCTTGAACTCCAAGGTGCTAGCACATTAGGGCCTTAGGGTTCAAACTTTGAGGAGAAGGATTTCTAGAGTGCAAGCACTTTTGGGCTCTAGCAACCTTTTCTTCCTACTTAGGTACTTCAACTCCTACTTAGGTACTTCAAATAGGTCACAATCAAGAGTCTAGAATAAAACTCCTAAAGTGCTAGCACTTGCACTTTAGGGCTTTAGGAGTCTAACCCTAAGTAGGATTTCCTTCACAAAGTTATGGATGAAATTAACCTTGTGAGAGGAGGAAGCACTTATGCTCCTCTCTTAGGGTTTTACCCAGCAAGATCTTTAATATGAACAAGGAAAATTTACCATAAAACATTCAATATGAAATGAACTTGCAGAAATTTACTTACTTCACCAAGATATGATAATAATAAACCCTAATTGCAGCAATATCATCCAAAAATCAGCAAAGAAGTATCCACAATTGATCCTCTATGCAAACCGCATGAGTGTAGAAGAGAGAGATAGCCAAATAGGGTGAAAATTTCAGACTTGTTCTCTAACAAATGGTGAGAAGATGTTATGATAAAATGAAATGTTAAGTGGCTCTATTTATATGGAGCCATATTGACCTATTTGTCCACTTAAAATGTCAACAACAAAACATAAGAGGGACGACCCCTTCAATTTTCCCTTACAATACATAAAAATTAGTTTTTACATGAAATAAAACCCTAGAAGGGTGACATCATGCCCTAAGAGGGTGACGTAGGCTCTCCAAGTGCAACATCAAGCATGGGGAGGGAGACGTTGGGCCTCCAAAGGCCATGTGTTATGCCCAAAGTGCCCTTCCATGGTCTTCTTTTGTCAAGTCACCTCTGGAACCATCTCATGCACCAAACCCTAGCCCTCCAAAGTGATGTCAAGGGCTAAGGGGTGACGTCCTAGGCCTCCAAAGGCCAACGTCCAAGTGGAGAAGGGTGCAACCTCATCCTCTAGCGATGTCCAAGTGCCTCCAAAGGCAACGTCTTGTATCCTCTAGGTGCAATGCTCATCATCCATGGTCTTTCTTATGTGGGGTCCAACGTTCATCCTGTGGGCAAGGTCCTGCAAAGACAAACAAGTATGCCCTCCAAGGGTCCTATTGCCGTCCTTATACACACTTGCAAACGTGAGCTAAGCCCAACTCACTTAATGTGTCCTTGGAGGCACAATGCCTAGGTTCACAGCCCAAGCTGTCACTTTGACCGGAACCTCTTCCGTCTAGGCTTACTCCTAGGGAAGCCAAAGGGGGTAGACCTTAGTTACTAAGTGTGTTAAATTTAAGTTCTAGGAGTTAGTTTTAATTTCTTAAGGTTAGAGGGGATCTATTCCTAGGATGCTAAGGCAACAATGCAATATGCAAGGGTTAGCCTGAAAAGCAAGCCTTTTCCCTAGGTCAACTAAGACTAGTGCCTAGAAATTGGGCAAGGGGTCAACTATGTTAAAGGGTTGTTCTTTACAAAATATTACAAGTTACTTACAAATTTACAAATAAATCCAATTAGTGAATACTATGTACAATTACTTACAATCAAAGAATACTAGGATACAAATGATACAAAGAAAGCTAAACACGTTTTACTTCTTATATGTGCAGGATATCAAAGACTAAAAGCATTACATCACATCACCATATTTATGAGATCATTATCAACACATCATTATCATCATGAGCAAGATCAACAACAACTTAAGAAGATTTAGAAGACTTAGCACAAATGTTGTTAAGATTATCAAAGATGATCCACACTCTTAATTATTAAACCCCCAAGTATTCTATTAGGTTTGGTCTAGGGTTTAATTATTAGACTTTCTTAAGATTTATCAAAGTTTTATTAAAGCTTTCATCGAAGCCTCCTCCTCCTATTGCCAAATAACTGCTGGACGCTCAAGATAGTATGGCAACGAGGCCAACCCTAGCAGAACCAGTCAACTCAAAACAAGAGTACTTCCTAGAGAGGACACACACCTGGTGCGCCACGGGGTAGTCCCCTGCCACTACCCTCCGTTGTTTTCCTCAAGCCCCGTTTTAGATGGTGAAGATAGTGGTCTAGGGTACCCTAAATAGTCTATTAAGTATATAAGTTGATTAGGTAGACTTTTAGGTGATTGTTAGAGTGTTTAGAAGATTTTAAGGCACTTTTTAGGTGCAATTTAGTGATATGGCCGAAACTTAAATTAGCTTTTAGTGTGTTGTCTTGAGCTTAAGCAATTGAGTTCATGAACACATGAAAAGAAAATAAGATGGC
Organism: Picea engelmannii; assembly: GCA_009831015.1. Lineage (NCBI taxonomy): Eukaryota > Viridiplantae > Streptophyta > Pinopsida > Pinales > Pinaceae > Picea > Picea engelmannii. Next base: position 12,203 of record ML877633.1, read on the forward strand.
TGAAAAGTAAATACTATCACATGCAAAATAAGAGCTTGCTATGAAATATGAGCATTAGGGCAAGAACAACTTGCCTTCAAGAGATAGAAAGAAAATTTAGTGTGTTTGCCTACTTAACCATTCAACACATTTCAAGCCCAAGCAAATGGCTTTTAATAGATATAAGCAAAATAGACTAATGAACCAATTACTTGTTAAGCACTTTAGAGATTTTAAGCATTAAGATCTAAACCATGTGCATAAAGGAAGATAACAAGCTTGAAATGAAACTAAGCAAGATCTAGTTAGGTTACTTAAGTGTGTTGCCCAATAGGCTTAAGATTTGGATATAAATCTAGAACATAAGCAATTTAAAACATTAAACCATAGATCACATCACATCATATCGTATCATCAAGCATTAACACTTAGCCTTGCCTATTGGGGTATTTCTCTCTCAACTAGGTAGGTGATTAGATTAGGGTTTTGCTTAGTTAGGTTAATTTCTTTGAGATCTTAGCAATTAGGGAAAACCATGAAAGAAGAGAAAGAGAGATAAACTAAGCTACTAAGCAAGCAAGAAAATCCCATGGCCTAGGTTGGGGAGGTGCCCTCACCTCCAAAACCTCACGGCTAAGCTAAGAAAGGCTTAAAAAATGGAAAAAGAATGAAACCCTAGCTAGGGTTACACTACCCAAGAGCTCACACAAGAGGAGGGCCGTACCACTTCCTCCTCTAAAGATGTAAGCTACCACAAGCAAGCAAAAAAGGACAAAAACGTACCAAAAAGGAAGGAGTTGCAAGTTAGGATTGAGAGATAACTACCAAATCCCCAAGAGGGCCTTCTAGTGTTGTGTGCTTCTCCTTTGGGAAGCTAAAAGCCTCTCAACCAGATCTGATATACCTGCAAAATCAGCAAGCTTTTCTTGCTAGAAGAGCTACACACAACCAAGAAAAATTAAGGAAAACCCTTGCCTTTAGGGGCAAGAACTTTCCACAAAAAAAACAAGAGATTGTATTTGATTAAATTGACCTACTTAAACAATCATATGCTAGCTGAAAATGGAATGGGTGAAAAGAAATGGTAGAGGAAGAGTAATAGGGTTAGAGAAATGGAGTATGTAAGAGCTTCAAGTGACCCTTTTCCTTGAAGGAGTTCCCAATGAAACCCTAGAAGTAAACCTGCACAATTTCTTCAAATAACATGCATACAATAGACAATATGTTGATGTATTGAAACAAAATGACACTTCTATTTTATTTAACACATCAAGATAGATAAACCCAATAAGCATACGCCTTAGTAGATTTACTTAGATAACACTTTACCTAAGATCTAGTGTTGCAATCATCTAAAGAAATCATCACAATGTTACCTCCCATGCATAAGAACAAGAAGCATATGCCTTAGTCTTCTTGTTGTCCTCCAAAGTTTCTCCTTTATTGATATTACTCAAGAAAAATGGTTTTGGAGAGAAAATACTCCAAAACCCTAGAGCATAGAATGGAAATGAAATGAAATGAATGACTAGAGAGAGAGAGTTGGAAATCAAGTAGCATAACAATAGCTCAAGATATGGTGTGTTGGGAGTGAGAAATGAGATCTATTTATACTTGGAGAGGCAAAACTAACTCTCTTGGATCTATGCCAAGTGTCCACCACCAAGCATAAGAGTAGATATCAAGGCTAGGGCACACCATCTAGGGTTTAGATCATAGATCTAGGGTGTAGATGAATGTAGGAGGTGTTGGGATCAAGCAAAGAGGTGTGGGAGGCCTTGGGATTGATGCCAAGGAAGGTGAGAGGTCTCAAATAATTTTTAAAAATTATTTGGTTGAGTTCCAAGAAGAGGGAGGGTGCACTTCTCTTGGAGGACGCACCTCTTGGGATGAGGGAAAGGTAAGGAAGGGTGAGAGATGAGTGAGGAGTGTTGGGATCACACAAAACTCATGAGGGGGTTGTGGGATCCGTGCTAGGGAAAAGAAACAACCTCAAACCAATAAAAAATGAATTTTCATTGGAGAGACAAAAGAGGGAGGTGTAACTCTCTTGGAGAGCGCTCCCAAAGGTCAAAAATCAAATAAAATGAAGGGATGAGTGAGGTGGAGTGAGTGGGGTCACCTCTAGGGGTGATATAGAGGTCAAATGAAGTCAAATCTCAGGAGAGAGGGCCACACTCAAGTCACAAATCAATTAAAAAAGGAAAAACGTCAATCCCCCTAGGGGGCGTGAATTTTGAGTGTGGAAGGTGGGAAAGGGGTTAGAAAAGGTTGGAAAAGGTTGGGAGGCTAAAGTTATGCTTAGGGGATCTCTCTCTCTAACCATCATTTCAACATTTCACATCCTCTAACTCATTATTACAATTTTTACATTTTGCCATGTTCGGACTTTAGCAATTAGAATTGTTGTTTTAGACTGATTGACACTCTGGGTGGACTAACCCATGGCTAAAGTTGTCTGAATGAGCTGAAACTTGGTCCATGGATGTAGGGGTGCTATTCCATTTCTTTTGAGCACAAATACCCCTATCAAAAGTCCAAGGATCCAGTTTTTACAATTATTGCTCAAAAATAATTAATTAATTAAATAATCAAATCTCCAAACTTAGGAAAATATAATTAAAAGTTAATTAATTAAAAAAAACTGACTTAGACTCGACGGAATTCCGCGAAACTTTCTAAGATGTCTTGCATGGTCATTTACAATGATTCCCTATAATAGTTACCAAAACATAAGCCCACTAGAACGTCATTCACCACTTTGGAGGAATTATTGCAAGTGTGAGGGAAAAACTCAAGGGAAATCAATAAGGCTGAAAAGCCCAACTGATAACCTGAGGATAAAAAACCCTCGGTGAAAGGAACTCTCTCAGTGAACCGATCCCAAGGTAACTGACCTAGACATGACTCATGCAAACCTATTACATTATTAACCCACGTAGGGGTGCGCAAATTCCAATTACAAAATAAAGTGTTGGGGCCAAACACTGCTCTGTAGGACCAAAAATCTTCGATAACATGGCATCTGATGATGCATCTCTTCATGGCACATGGAGTTGACCACTTGTGCTACATGGGCAGTCAACAGGTCCACAAGTCACAAGTATCATGCCAAGTAAGCCACATTTAATACAAGAACCACCCAAACATGTGCATCAAACCCCCCTTTTCAAAGTAAAGAAATGCTCAAATACCTTATAAGTTTTTCTTAATTTAGGTATGGGAGGGGTGTCATGGTTCCCTATTGGGTAAGTCAATCCCCAAGTCAAGGAATGTTTCCCAAGAGGACCCTATCTAGGTCATGTGATGACTATGAGGTGAATTGGGGCAAGACCTCTGGGCATGGGTTTCTTGACATATCAAGGGTTTGTATTGTGTCATTTATGGGTGCCTTTGTGGAGGGTGTGTTGCGTCCTTCGTTTGCAATGCAACATTTTTCCAAGCCCTTGCCTTTAATTTATTATGGTCCAGACATTGAGTGCTATGTGCAATGGAAATTAAAGAGCACCACAATGCCACCTGGAGTTAGGAACACATTGAGTGCCATATGCAATGGAAAGTAAAGGACATCACAAATGCATTCCCCCAACAAGCAAAACACTTATTAATTACATGTTTTAGAAGGTCCTTGATTTTTATGGAGTAGCGTTTCATTACTCTCAAGACCTTAGGGAAAGCATCTAGAAAGATAATGATTGGCTTTTAACTTTTTCCAGCTACAATGTCTCTGGGCCTTTAGCCCCTTCTTCTCATGAAATGAGGTACAATCCCTTCTTGGGGTCAATGAGCCATGTTATCACACAGAATGTAGGTTGGGAAAATCCTGACCCAATCCACAGACGTGGGACAACTGTGAGAGTATCTACCCACTGCCACCTTAGATAGACACTACCCTCACTTTAGTGATGATGAAAATCACCACAAGGGGGGAATCCTGGTGACCCTAGGGGGATTAAGACGGAAAGTGATATGATGGAAGATGAATCCCCTATAGGTCAAAGTAAGAAGGTGATGGAGGGCTTGGAAAATGGTCTTGTTGATGAAGGGAGTTTTCCAAAGTGTAGTGTACCTGCAAAAGAGTGTTATACCTTCCCGAGACAAGACAAAATAGAGATATACAAGCCCAAAATTCAACTGGACAAGCAAGTGAAGCTTGTTTTCCTATATAGCAGCAGTAGACACTGATATATACCCGCAAGTAAATGATAACAATGGCTGCTAAATATGTCACCAAAGTCAAGTAAAAGATGCAAGAGATTAAGCTAGCAATGACTAGTATAACTCTAGTGAAATAAGACAACACTTTAGTGACAATATAAGGCTGTTAAATGATGTTATTAGTGAGTTGTTATGACAGCCAATTGGCTGTAGAAAAATATTTCTACAGCAGAAAATTCTACTTGAAGAAATCAGAAAACAACTTGCCCAATAGATAGCCAATACCAAGTAGATTAACAATAACAACTTGTAAGCAAATTCCAATGGTAGATTAGTGAGTAAAGTAAGGGTTTAAGAGTGTTTTTCTGCAGCCCTAATGGATGTAGCACAAGTTTGTAACAGAAACAAGATATGCTTAGCCAAGCTAGACGCCCTAGTGGCTCAAGCAAGCCTAAAGCATGTAAAATTGATTTCACTTCAGACAATTGAAATATCTAAAAAAATCATGCATATCAATGCAAGTATTTTATTTCTCCAATGCAATTTTCAGATTAGTTCTTTGAATCTATTGGGTAAATGGAGTCTTGATTATAAGAGTTAGATCCACGATATCTCTAGGGGTGTAAGCCCTTTTACTCCCTAGAGCAGGTAGAACCAACAAAGGTAAACCAAGGAGGGTGTAAGCCCTTTTACTCCTCCTAGCAACCTTGTAAAAAATGATTTATCAAATAGAAAATAAGATGAAGCTTGGTGGAGGGTGTATTCCCTTATACTCCTCCAAGGGTTTTAGACAAGAATAGCATGAAACAAGAAGAAAATACCAACAAGTGCAGAAATTTCCTTACCAATTCCACAAGATAGCAAGACATAAACCCTAGTTTACCAGGTAAATTCCAGCCACATGCAATAAGACAAACCTCCAAGAGATGTGTTGCCGTCCTAATGCACACTTGCTAACGTGAGCTAAGTCCAACTCACTTAGTGTGCCCACCGAGACACAATGTCTAAGTTTCAAGTCCACACTGTCACCTTGACTGGAACTTCTTCCTTCTAGGCTTACTCCTAGGGAAGCCAAGGGGGGTAGTCCCTGTTATCGCACGGTTTGTAGGAAAGACTTGAAAGCTTGAGTTAGGGCTTGAAACCGGCGTAACAGGAGCTTCCCCCACCCACTGTCACCTCGATGGGGAGCTCTTTCTATTTAGGAGGGCAAGTCCAAGGGAGACGTCCCTAAAGTCAATCTGAATAAAGGAAGGTTAAAGGATAAGGCCAAGTCAAGGATGAAGCCCTTCCACAGATTGATGCCCAAGATAGTCACAAGAACCACTGCTGAAGCACCTGTTTGCGAGACAAAACAGAGACAACTAGAGTATATGCTTGCAATGGGTTAGTATAAAATAGATGACTATCTTCAATATATGAGCAAATA
>ML877633.1:17865-29194 GCA_009831015.1 Picea engelmannii
TAAGGATTGATATTAAACATTGAATGCCTTTATCACTTAGTATTTATTGAAGAAGTGTTTTAAGCTTTTATCCTTGTCTATAATCATTGACTTCGTCAATAATTACATTTGATCATTGCTCATATATATGTTGAAGATAGTCATTAATATTTGAAGTACTAACCGCTGCAGCATGTTTTAGCTTCATTTGTCTTGTCTCGCAAACAGGTGCCCTTATCAGTGGAATATCTTCTTTGGCTATCTCCTTCTTGGCAGTAATCTGTGAAAGGGAATCTTTATCTTGATCCTATAAACTTTAAGCCCTCTCAGAACCCCAGATTACTAGGGACGTCTCCCTTGGGATTAGCCACCCTAAATAGAAAGAGCTCCCCATCGAGGTGACAGTGGGTGGGGAAGCTCCTGTTACGCCAGTTTGAAGCCTTGACTCAAGCTACCTAAACCCTTTCTACAAACTGTGCGATAACAGTGACCAGGGAAGCCACAAGGAGAGATAAGGTGTTTTTTAGAGGTAAAAAGGTTAATTAATTAATTAAAGTGATTTAATTAATTAATTAAATATTAATAAAATGAAAGTCACTTTGGAGGGACAAGGAGAGAAAAAAGTATAAAAGAAAGGCAAGGGCCTCTACTTATTCATTCATGTATGATCATATTTTGATATCTGGCTTCTAGCTAGTGAGCCCAGCGTTGGGGGTTTTGAGGGTTTTGACTTAACAAACCCTAGAGGACGATTCGGTGGTGAAAGATTCCACCTAGTTTGTCCCAAGCTTGGTCTCGGAGATGCAATACTCTCCCACACCATTCTAGTTCGGTTCTATATCAGTGCACGACGGTTCTACACCAGCCACAGGCACAGGAAGGAAGAGGGGCGCACCATTGGGGGTTTCCAGCAAGGGGGGCGCACCATTCTTGAGGGAAGGTTCGTTGTAGGAGTTTCAAAGGGCTCTTGGACATTTGAGCATTTGGGTTTTACTTGCAGGGCCTTATCCATGATTTCTAGTGCCTCTTGAGAGAGATTTATGGTTCAGATTATTTCCTAGAGCAGTGGGACAAATTGGAGAGGAGGGAAAATTTGAGATTCAAATCTACTCAGTTTGGAGAAGTTATTCATAGCATTTCGACCTGAGACTTCAGGAGGGGGATCCTATCACCACGATCTATCATTTGGCCGAGTTTGGACTCATTTGGAGGCCTCCTTCATCAGGGCCGAAATTGTAGGGTTTGGCAGTTTCAGGAGGGCGCAACTCAATTGGAGGATTTAGCATTTGGAGGAGTTTCCCTTGGTATTTTGGTTTGAGATTTCAGGAGGGGTTTCCACTCATCTCGATCTACAGTTCGGCATCTTCAGCGTAGCATTTGGGGGTCTTTGACAGTAGAGCCGAAATTATAGGGCTTGACAGTTCCAACAGGACGTGGCATCTTTCAGTGGGGGTTTGGCACTTCATACGACCCAGATCTACCTTGGCATTGGTCTTCATCTCTTATCCAGCCTTTGGAGGCTTATTTTGTATTGTCGAGATCTTTTTGTAGCAGCTTCTATTGTTTATCTTCTTAGCCATCTGTTGAACATTCCAAATCGGCATCTTCATTGTAGCAGGTTCCTCTATTTTATGAATAAAAGCAGATTTGAGATGTTTTGGCTTGTCTATCATATTGAGGTATGTTCCATGATTGTATCTTCTTGTTATTTGCTGCAACACACATATAAACACATCAGTAGAACCCTAAACGTAACTGTAAGCAAAGTGTTTAATGAAATACCACAACCAGAAAAAGATTTTAAAGACACCCAAAACCGTGATGATCCTGGCATAATGGCTTGGGATCATTACACTTCCCTAGGAATAAGCCTAGACAGAAGAGGTTCAAGCCAAAGTGACAGTGTGGGCTTTGAACCTAGGCATTGTGCCGAACACACTAAGTGAGTAGGACTTAGCTCACGTTTACAAGTGTGTATAAGGAAGGAAACACATTGCATCCTTTTATGAGATGTTTCCATCTTCATGCTTGAGGTTTCCACTTTTCTCAAAAGGGAAAGCGTGAATTCAAGAGGGGAAAGCGTGAGGTAAGGAGGAGTGTGTGTGGAGTGTGTTACACACACTCTTATGGTGATGTGGAAGCATGGGAAGGGCTCACCTCATGAGGAGGGGCCCATAACCAACTATTAAATGAATTACCAACTTAAAGCATGGAGTGGGGATGCATTCCCTCAAAGGGGGCACAAATCCCAAGGTAGGAATATTAAAGAGTGAGTAAAAAGGGTAGGTAAGGTTAGGAAAGGGTTAGGTGGGGTCCCTCTCATTAATTATCACTTACTTCACCTTATTTGACTAATTATTACAAAATTTGACATTTTCCCATGTCCCGAGTTAGCAATTAAAATTGTTGTTAACTGACTAAGACTCCTAAGTGGACAAAACCCTAACAAAACTTGTCCAACTAAGTTGAAACCTGGTCCAAGGGTGTAGGGGGTCTCATTACCTTTATTTTGAGTACAAATACACCTATCAAAAACCCAGGGACCTAATTTTTGCATTAATTATCCAGAATTAATTAATTAATTAATTAATTTAATTCCCAACCTTAGGAAAAATTAACTAATTAAAAAAAACCTAGCTAGACTTGACTAAAAATCACGAAACTTGGCGTGTTGTCTTACATGTTCATTTACATCGTTCCTAAACACTAGCAACCCAAGAATGACTTCATTAGAACGCCTTTCACCACTTTGGAGAATTTATTGCTAGTGGGAGTGAAAAACTCAAGGGAGATTAACCCGACTGGTTAGGCCAAATTAACCTCTCGAGGATTAAAAAAACTCAGTGAAAGGAACTCTCCTAATGAAGAAATACTAAGGAAACTGACCTAACTATGATCCATGTAGACCTGTTACATTATAACCCACGCAAGAGTGCGGAAATCCCGCTTACAAAACTGTGTTCTGGAGCAAAACTTACCCTGTAGAACCGAAAAGTCTTCGCCTTATTTGCATCTGTTGATGCATATCTTCATAGTACATGGAGTTGACCCCCTATTTGAATAGGTGGTCAACAGACCCTAAGGAGGTTAGCTATCTAGCTCTCACTCATTAGTTACTTTCCCTTGCTTTAGCCTAGTTTAACTTAGTCATTTTTCAATTTTTTTTTGAGTTCACCAAAGACACCTCCAAAGTGTGTTTGGCCATATTTTGGGTTTAATTGTTTGTTGTTTTCTTGCAGAAATAACAGGTACAAGGGGATATTCTATCGATTTTGGCGAAATCGAGGCTTGCGAAGCATCCGGGGGTTTCCCACTTCATCAAAGAGGATTTTTCTTCTCTAATTTTATTGTAACTTTTAAGATCCAAAAATTATAAGGATCCAAGTTTCTAAGGAAAAGATCAAAGAGAACTTAGTTCTCATTGTAATAGGTTTAATAAAAGCAGTCCCTTTTGTGCCCATTTTCTCCATCCCCATTAGGGGGATTTGTGTCTCGTAGTTTGGTTTTACTTTCCTTTTTTTGTGCAAGTTTAATCTTTTGATCTTAAACACACATGCAATCTTAGGCAAATCTAACACACATAACACTCATATTTCACATGCATATTTAAAATTTACTTTCAATCTTTATGCATGTTCAGTTTAATGCTTGTTTCCCACTCTCAGCAATAATTTTGCAAGTTCTATTTTTTCTTAGTTTCTTGCAAAGCTCTTTCAAGTTTCAAGTATCTCACAAGGTTTCATTTCAGTTACAAGAAGTTTACAAAGATTATGTAATGTCCCCAATTTGGGACATCATTACATTACAAAGGGTTATGATGACCAAAGTAGCCAGTTGGAGATTATAGCGAGTACAGTAGCTATTGAGGGATATTTTGGGGTTCGGCTTGCATCGCTCATCCTATTTCATCATTATGATCCATTCTGCATAGATCGGCTTTGGTTCCTTTTCATTCCAACAATTTCCATGATTTTGAGTATTTTGAGCTATAGGTTAATTAAATGCACTGAGGAGGTCATTTTGGGCACATTACTTGGAGGAACCTCTCATTGTAATAGCTCATTGGAATCAAGAGGAACAACACTACAGGATAGGATGATCAGAAGTGACTTTCAGTGGCCAAGGAAGCCACAAGGAGAGATAAGGCGCTTTTCAGAGGTAAAAAGGTTAATTAATTAATTAAAGTGATTTAATTAATTAATTAATAATTAAAAAAGAAAAGTCACTTTGGAGAGACAAGTGAGTAGAAAGTATAAAGAAGAGACAAGGGCCTCTATTCTCTCATTCATTCATGTATGTTTATCATTTTGATATCTGGCTTCTAGCTAGAGAGCCCATACCTTGGGGGTTTTGACGGTTTTGACTTAACAAACCCTAGAGGACGATTCAGTGGTAAAAGATTCCACCTATCTTGTCCCAAGATTGGTCTCGGGGATGCAATAATCCTCCACACCATTCCAGTTCGGATCTATTCAGTGCAGGAGGGTTCTACACTAGCCACAGGCACATGAAGAGAAGGAGGGCGCACCATTGGAGGTTTCCAGCAAGGGGGGCGCACCATTCTTTGAGGGAGGTTCGTTCCAAGGGATTGGAAGGGATTCGACAAATTCTAGCACCTAGGTTTTCATTGCAGGGTCTTGGCCATTAGATCTAGTGCATTCCAGAGGAGTTTCATGAGCCATTTGATTTATTGGATGCATTGGACGAATTGGAGAGAAGGAGAGCATTTTTTAGATTCAGATCTATTCAGTTTGGAGGGGTTATACTTCAGATTTGACTCTGAGACTTCACCCAGTGACTGGTAGTGTCCCAATCTACCTTTCTAGCGAGTTTCAGGATATTTGGAGGTCTCCTTCATCAGGGCCGAAATTGTAGGGTTTGGCAGTTTTCAAGAGGGCGCAACTTCATTGGAGGATTCAGCATTTGGAAGAGTTTCCCTTGGCATTTCGGTTTGAGATTTTAGGAGGGGACTCTACACCTCCAGATCTACAGTTTGGCATCTTCATTGGACTCATTTGGGGGCTTCTTCAGCTAGGCCGAATTATTGAGGGTTTCAGTCATCTACTAGAGCGTGTTTTTTCCTGTTGGGGGGTTTGGTGTTGCATACGACCTAGATATCTTCTGGTATTCAGTCTTCATCGTGTATCCATCCTTTGGAGGCTTGTAGTATCTTCTTGGAGCATTTTGTAGCATCTTCTATTGTCTTTATTGGAGCCATCTGTTGAGCATTCCAGATCGACCTCTTCATTGTAGCAGGTTCTTCTATTTATGAATAAAATCAGATCTGAGGTGTTTTGGCTTGTCTATCATATTGTTGATCTTGCATATGGTTGAGGTATGTTCCATTACGGTATCTTCTTGTTTATTGCTACAACACACATTAAATTCATCAACATAAACACTAAGGACGAAATCAAGAGGTCAACCTGCAAGTAAACACATACAAACAAGTAAATCAATAAAGTGTTTGATGAAATTCCACAATCAGAAAAGTTTAAAAATCATGCAAAAACATGATGTTCCTGTCATAATGGCTTGGGGACATTACAGTTTATCTTTTTCAAGTCTTGCAAAGTCAATAAACCTTGTTTGTAGTTTAATTAGGGAAATCTTGGAAGTTGTTAACTCAATGCGCGGGAAAACACCTAAGGGTAATCTATGAAGTAAGGCGGGCCCTCTCGAGACCTGGTTTCCCACCTGTTTTGGACATCCGACGCCCTTAGTGAACTTACTGGTGAGACCTCTTGGGTTTCGGTAAGTTCTCCGCAAGTTTCCAAACAAAGAGCTAGCCTCTAAAGAGGCCACATATTCTCTCATTAACTTAACTTTAATTTACCTTAATAAAACAAACGATCAACAATTTCCCACGACTTCTTTTAAGGCACTGGTACAACTGGTTTATCTTTATGTATGTGAGCAATCTTCTACATTCATGCAATTGTCTAACTAATATTTTTAATCTTGCAGATCTCGTATCCTACTTGATATATGCATGCTTATGGATAAATGGTTTATGTTATAATCTCAATGATGATGAATGTTAAGTGTTGAATGCATTTGTTTTATTAAGCAATAAAATCCTAGAAGTAGTGAAGTAGTTCTTTTTGCTTTCTTAGTTTAAAAAATCGTTAGATTATTTTTTATAGGGACTACCCCCTTGTCTTCGCTAGGAGTTGGCCTAGACAGAGGAGTTGAGGATCAGGTGACAGCACCTTGACTCGAAACTTGTCCCCAAGGACACACCAAGTGGATTGAAGGTTTCTTCCACATTATCGTAGGTGTGTATAAGGCGGCAACATGGCCCATAAAATTTCGGCTTCAGCTTCTCTACTTTGCTCCTCTTCAAGGAGGACTGTTTATATGGCTGTAACCGTAGATAAACCAAGTCCCCTACCTCGAAACTGTGCTTTATCCTCTACCTATCTGCATAGATCTTCTGTTGGTTCTGAGTTGCCTGCAAGTTTTCCTTCACTGCCTATAGGATCCTCTGGCTCTCCTCCACCTAGTCTTTGGCCCCTAGGACCCTGTTATCCCCAAACACAATCTCCACAAAAGAGGGTGCATCGTATCCATACAATGTTCTAAATGGTGACATCCTAATAGACATATGGTAAGTCGTGTTGTAGCAATACTCACCCATGTGAAACCATCTCACCCATGTGCGTTGTTGCCCTCCCACATAGTTTCTCAGATACCTCTCCACCCATTTGTTGACAATCTCTGTCTGTCCATCTGTCTGTGGGTGGTAGCTGGTACTCGTGGCTAGCTCTGTGCCCGCTAACCAAAAAATCTCTTGCTAAAACGCGCTAATGAAGTGCCCATCTCTATCACTGACTATCTACCTAGGTAAGTCGTGCAACCGAAATACCTCTCTGAAAAATAACTCCACTACCTGTATGGCCTTGTAGTCCATGGGTATGGCAAATAAATGTGAAAATTTGGTCAACCTGTCGACCACTACAAATATACAGTCCCTGCCCTGCACTCGAGGAAGACCTGTAATGAAGTCCATAGAAATGCTCTCCCATTTATGCTCTGGAATGGGTAGAGGCTAAAGTAACCCCGCAGGGTGTGTCTGCTCGGACTTGTTCTGCTGACAAGTCATGCACTCCTAGATGTGTTTCAACTTTCAGTACATCATCCTTGAGACCCTTCCATGAGAATCTCTCCCTGATTTGCCTATAAGTTTTGAAGTACCCCTGATGCCCGACTGCAAGTGAATCATGACACACCTTTAGAATCTTCCCCTTCAAGGTAGATTCTGGAACCAAGTAGATCCGGTCCTTGTAGAAAATGACATCATCTAGTACCCGGTATCTATCATCAACCACATGTCCATCCATCACCTCACAAGAAAATTTGTTTTTGGAGTATTCCACCAACAAATGTGCTTACCAATCTGTGCAAATGTCCATCATTGAACACCCTGGTGGCCTCCTGGAAAAGGAATTTGCTATGACGTTCCTCTTCCCCTTGACATCCTCGATGTCAAAGTCAAAGGCTTGGATCTTCGAGACCCACTTCTGCTGTCTCTCACTGAGGTCTTTCTGATCCAAGAAGTACTTGAGACTGTTGTGATCAGTCTTCACTACAAATTTGCTACCTACCAGATACTGCCTAAATTTGGTTAAGGCCTGCATGATTTCTAGCATTTCCTTGTCGTAAATAGAGTAGAGTCTCTCTAACTCGTTGAGCTTCCTGCTCATGTTGAAGAGATTGATATTGGTTCCGAAACAGAGGAAGTCCATGAAGCAACCAATGAATCTCTTCCAGATTTTTTTCCAGATGATTTACCTTTCGCCAAGGAAGAAGACTTCAATGCTATAGAATGGCTGAAGAAGGAAGATCACCAGCCACTACTGGACAGGTATAAGGAGAACAAGGCTGGCTCTATCAAAGTGCTAAATAAAGAAGATAAAGACTTGTTGATTAGACCAAGCCAAGATGATGTCCTTACTGTAGAATCCCACCACCCTCCCTGAAGACAATACACTAGAGTGATACAAGAAGCAATGGATTTCAAAGGGAGGGATTATAAACAAGGATATTTGGTTTTGATGTGGGATACAAAGATGGGCCAACCCAGTACCCATAAGGATTCTGAGAAATTTTGGCTCGTTCCCTTTAAAATTGGAAGAATTCTGTCGATGACTCTTATTACCTATCCACACTGCAGGGAAGGAGGCATCGCCCATTACCAGTTAGTGGGCACCTCCTCAAGCCCCATTGTGGGGGGAGACTTGACTTCTTTGTTTAGCCTAGATTAGAGTAGGTAGGTTAGAGTAGGCATTTGCATCTTGCATTGCATTATATATATGTTGCATCATGCATATCATGGTAGTGTAGTTGCATCTTGCTTGGATTCACATACATGCTTATGATTTACATATACTTTTCTTGCATCACTTCATATTTCTATGTTACATTCTTATGTTTTGACTACTCATTGATATGTTAGAATAAAATATCAAAATTTTCTTTTCAAATTTTGCTTTAGAGTTTTTATAGTATTGTTTTGTCATATGAACAATGGGTGAGTTACACCACCCCTTTGATCAAAATAGTTTTCTTGAGTTGTGCAGGCACATGTCATACCAGGAGATGCTAAGCTTCTCATGCGCTCTACGGTGGGCACATGTCCCCATGTAGGAGCCATATGTTACCCCCCAGGCTAGGGGTAGCTAAGGAGATGATATCTTGAGGCCCACAGGTAGCAAACATGGTCGAGAGTCTGATGCCTAGCACAGCCCACAGAGCCCCACAGAGCCCCTCTACTTTACCACAAAGCAACATCCACTACACTAGCTTGGCTCCAAGAAGACAACAGGTCTTGCTTCATGTGGTAACAAGTCCAATCTCGTGGTAGGTGTCATTTTAATATTTGAAACATTTGAAAATGTTGATAATAATACTTTCTTGATTATGGAGCGTTTTCTTTGAAATTATACCTTTTGCCTAGTTTCACCTTGGTGGGTGGCATGGTTTCCTAGTAAGTAGGTCACCCTCGTGAAAAGGGTTGCTACTTGGTGGTTCCTTGAAGGGTCATCGTACCATTCCCTCTCATACTTACCACTTTCCACACTACTTTCCCTTTTGTTTCCTCATCTTTTGGGATTTTGGGCTTGTTATCCCCCATTTCTAGGGATAATTAAGGAGATAATGTCTCAAGGCCCTCGGGTTGCAGACATGGAGAGATGAGGGATATATCGACTTGTGATGTCCACTTACACATTTGGAGACCCACTTCAGCACCACACTTCTTTGGTTCATCATGATGGCATTCACCACATCAGCCTGTTTCCAGAAGACAATGGGTCTTGCTCATGAGGAACAAGTCAGGTATTGTGGTAAGTATCACTTTAATACTTGAGTCATTTGAGTATGTTGCATTTAAAGATGCTTTTGATTATAGAATGTCTACTTGGAAATTATGCTCTTTGCCCTGTTTCACCTTGGTGGTTGACATTGTGCCCTAGTAAGTGGTCACCCTTGGAGAAAGGTTTGCTACTAGGAGGTCTCCTTGATGAGTCGTTGTGCCATTCCCGATCATACTTACCATTTTTCACACTTCATCCTTTTCATCTCCATATCTTTTTGGATTTTCGGGTGTATTGACCCAAGAAGGGATTGTACCTAATTTCATGGGAAGAAGGGGCTGAGGGCTCAGAGGGAATGTAGCTGGAAAAAGATAAAATCCAAAATTAGAAACTTCTAGATGATCGCCCATAGAGGTCTTGAGAACAATGAAACGTTTCTCTTAAAAGAATTAAAGACCTGCAAAAGAAAAATTCAAATTATATAGATGTCTCGCTTGTTGAGGTGTGTACACTTGTGCGATGTCCCTTTCTTTCCATGCATATGACAATCTGTGTACCTCTAGCTTCAAGTGACATTGTGGTACTTCTTTCAAGTCTTATGTTACCCAATTGTAGTACCCAATTGTTCTAGACTTTAATTAATTAATGGAAAATAAATGGGTTTGGAAAAAGGATGCATTGAAAACGAAGGTGTAGCACACCCTCTAACAAAGGCACGCACAAATGAGACAATACAAACCCTTGTATGTCATGAACCCCATGCCCAAAAGTCTTACCCCCATCCACTCCATCTTCTTTACATGACTTAGAGAGGGTCCACTCGGGAAACACTCCTTGACTTGAGGAATGACTCACCCAATAGGTCACCTTGACAACCCTCCCATACCTAAACTTGGCAAGTTACATAGGGTCTTTCAGCACTTGTTTGATTTGATAAGGTAGTTTTGACGTTTAGGTGTCTCTTGTATTAAATGTGATTTTACTTTCCATGATACATTTAACTTGATACCCTTGGAGGGCGCACTCATTTGTCTTTGCAAGACCTTGTTTGGTGGACGTTTGAGGGAGAAAGCCTAGCTTGGGCCCTCTTAGGGGCATAAAGCCTATGGATAGATGCCATGACCTAGACCTTGGGGAAAAAAAAATGATGAACGTTTCCTTTGGAGGCAAGAGAGGAGACCTTGGAGGTTGACACCCAACACTTTCTATCCCAACGACTTGCCTTTGGAGGCTAAACACTGCATTTTGGGGCTTGACATCTTGATTAGTGCTAGGGTTTGATGGTGGTGGTGATGACTTGTTGGAGGATTGGAACCTTTTGATGGAGAAGAGACCCTAGCGCATGAAGGGATGGCCTTTGGAGGCCCAACGACTTCCTCTCCAAGCTCAACGGCTTGCCAAAAGTGCCAAGACATCCCCAATTAGGGCTTGATGTCATCTTTTAGGGTTTTCTTTGTGTAAAAATTAAATTGAATTTATAAAGGGGAAAAATTAAGGGGGACTTCCTCCTTGTTTTTTGGTTTACCCTAATGTTATGTGGACAAACACTTTTTAGAAACCTTGTATAAATAAAGGCTTGGATCATTTCATTTTTATCATAGCTCTCACTTGTGAGAAAGACTACTTGGCTGAAATTTGCACCCTCTTTGGGAATTTGAGTTATCTCTCTCTCCAGTGCAACATTTTGATGCTTATTTTGGTCTAAAGTGGTGTACATCTTGTTGACCGCCTATTCAACTAGGGGTCAACTCATGTGCCATGAAGACGCATCACCAGATGCAAATTTGATGAAGACAGTATTGGTTCTACTTGGGCATCTGATGCTCCAGCAAAATTTTTGTAAACGAAATTTCCGCACCCCTGCGTGGATTAATAATGTAATAAGTCTGTATGAGTCATAGTTAGGTCAGGTACCTTGGGATGTTTCCATTAGGGGAGTTCCTTTCACCGAGGGTTTTTTATCCTCAGGTTGTCAACCGGGCTCTCGGGCCTGGCTGACTTCCCTTGAGTTTTTCCCTCCACACATGCAATAA
>WSFP011470658.1:0-17764 GCA_009831015.1 Picea engelmannii
ATGGTATGTTCATGGTTTTACTCTTTCTGTTATACATTTGCTTTCTATGCTGTGTATGAATGATTTCAGGGTTATGTTTGAAGTCTGAGAGAGGAAGAGTTAGGAAATGAGTTTCAATTGTTTCTCTGTCTGAGCGAGAGTTCATGTAAGGAGTGCAGTTGAATTGTCCGCAAGGAGTGCGTTGACAAAGGGTTCAGGGGTTTGTCTCTGAAAGCTCAGATAGGATAGCTTTTGTCCTCATTTCCTCAAAGGTGCAGTTAGGCACAGGAGCCGTGCAGAGTGTGCGCAGGCCGAGTGAAGCTTCAGGGGTTTGTAACCTGAATGAATTGTTGAGAGACTGCTGCTGCAGGGAGTGCGCAGAGTCGAAAGGAGTTCAACACTTGAAAGTGTTTGAGGGTCTGCCGCAAGGAGTGCTAGCAGGAGTTTTTCTGAAAGACTTGTAGTCGGGAGAACCCTCAAAAGGGTTCGAACCTTCGAAGTTGTTGAAGGGAAGCAAGAGGTTAAGTGCCTTGAAGGATTGAAAGAAGGTGCAGTGGCATCGCGCTGCAGGGGGACAAGTTCCACGCAAAGAAATATTTTATTTAAATTTCACGGAGGTTCTCAAGGGAAGAGACGAACGGTTGAAATTCTCCGTAGAGAATTTGCAAAGTCCCGCCAGCCGTCTGATCTGACAGAGAAGCAAGGGGGTTACGACTGTTTCCCCAGTTTCAAGCTCAAGAGATCGTGAGTCGTCGGCCCTCACTTAGATACATGTCAATCGTAGGATCTGACAGGAGTTGCACGGGGTTTAAACCCTCGCAAGCAGAGCGAAAGTACCGAAAGGCGTCGGGATATCGGGACTTCAGAATTCGGGATATCGGAAGTCTCGAGGGCAAGAGATCGGGTCACCCCACGATGAAAACCCCAAAACAGATCTAAGCCGTCCATCGGTTGGGACACGTGGCGGAGATCGGGAGCCATCGGCATATCAGGATTCGGCATTTCGTGAATCCTGAAGACGAGATGTCCGAAGCATTTTAAATCGCGAAATCGCGAAATGATTGAGGACCGTCCATCATAGGAGGACGCGTGGCGGAAATCCTTGAGTTCGGGGAAAATCCCGATAGAAAAGTCCATCGGCTTATCGGGGTTCGGCGTTTCGCGAATCCTGGAGACAAAAAGCACGCACATTTCGGAAATGCGAAGTCCGAAATCCCGACAAGGTGGAAAGCTTCGTTGTGGGGCCAGCTGACGTCATTTCATCATATAGGAGGTCGGATATCGAAACTTCAAGAGTTCCGAGGGAAAGAACCCATAGGCATTTGATTTCCCGAAATCGCAAAGCGACGAGGACCGTCCACCTTGAGGGGACATGTGACAACAATCTAGGGTTTCGAGAAAAATCCCGAAAGGCAAGGTCATTTCGGCACTTCGAGAATCGATACTTCGGGAGTCGAGAGACCAAGAGGTCGGGCGCTTGAGTCGTGAAAACCCAAAAGGGACTGCGGTCATATAAGGGAAGGTCGTGTGGACCAAAGGTATAGCCCAGGGGGGCTAAGTGAAGTTAAAGACGTTTCGGCAAATCGGCATATCGGAGATCGGAAGATCGAGAAGACTGAGGTTCTCGACAACGGGAATCAAAAAACCCCGAAACCCGAAATTTCTATCGGGGAGAGATCAGGTATGTGCAGAAGCCGTGACAGGGGAAAAGGAAGGACCTGTGGACCAGGTTTTTAACAGAGATTCCAGTGAGGAATCAAAAGAGACACTCCGGCCCGAAGGTGAAATTAGAACGATCCGTTAAGACCGAGAGGTCAACACAGAGACTCTGGCCGAGGCAGAGGCTTAGTCTGCGTCAGGTGATTTCTTCAAGACCTTACATGATTCAATTTTCTTCATCTTCAGTTTATTATATGTTCCTCTCGGGAACCTTTCCTTTCTCAAATGTGCTAGAATCAAATCACCAACCTCAAATTGAAGTTGTCTCCTGTGTTGATCTGCTCTGTGCTTATATTCCTGGCTCGAGTTCTGTAAACGCTCCTTCACCTGGCTGTGAAGTTCCTTCATCGCCTCTGCGAAATCTTCTGCACTAGCTCTCCTAGTTGCAATCTGTTCTGAATCTCTCAGCTCAGAAATTCCTCTCGGTTGCATGCCATAGACAATCTGAAATGGACTCTGCCCTGTGCTTCTGTTAACTGAGTCATTATAAGAAAACTCTGTCTGTGGTAATATGTTGTTCCATTGGCTGTGGTGTTCTGTCACCAAGCTTCTCAGCAAGTCTCCCAGACTTATGTTTACCACTTCTGCCTGTCCATCCGTCTGAGGATGATAAGCTGAACTGAACGATAAGTTAGTTCCCAACTTCTTCCATAGAGTCCTCCAAAAGTGTCCTACGAACTTAGTGTCTCAATCCGAAACTATGCTCCCTGGTAAGCCGTGAAGTCGAATGACTTCTTTGAAAAACAGATTCGCAATGTGAGTTGCGTCACTGGTCTTCTGACATGGAATGAAGTGTGCCATCTTGGAAAATCTATCCACCACCACAAAGATTGAGTCAAACCCTCTTCGTGTTCTTGGCAACCCCAATATGAAATCCATGTTGACTGCATCCCACGGCCTCTCAGGTATGGGCAATGGTTGATAAAATCCTGCATTCTGTCTCTTTCCCTTCAAATGCTGGCAAATTTTGCATCTATCCACGAATCTCTTGACATCTGCTCGCATTCCCGGCCAAAAATATGACTCATTCAATTTTGCGAACGTCTTGTCGTGACCGAAATGTCTGGCCAATCCTCCACTATGTTTCTCCTTCAGCAAATTCTCCCTCATGGAGCATTTTGGAATACAAAGTTGATTTCCTTTAAATAGTAATCCTTCCTGGATCATGTATTATGTCCATTGACTTCTGTCCTTGAGAGTTTGATTCTCAGCTGCTTCATACGCCTCCTTAAAATCTAGATCATCTCTGTACATGTCTCTGAGATCATCAAAACCCAATGTTTTGACTCTGAACTCCTGCAATAGCAAACATTTTCTACTCAAAGCATCAGCAACCTTGTTAGCAGTTCCAGAAATATGCTTGATTACAAAAGTAAAGTTCTGCATGTATTCAACCCATTTTACATGTCTTTGATTCAACTTTTCCTGTTGAGTCACAAACTGCAGTGCATGATTGTCACTGTATAAGACAAACTCCTTCGGAATCAAGTAATGTCTCCATTTCTTTAATGCCTGAATAATAGCATAAAACTTCTTGTCATACGTGGAGTATTTCACCTTCGCTTCGTTCAGCTTCTCACTGAAGTATGCTATCGGCCTGTCTTCTTGACTCAAGACTGCCCCTATTGCAAATCCACTTGCATCGCATTTCACTTGAAATGTCTTTTGGAAATCAGGCAACCCAGGATTGGTTGTTTCGTGATTTTCCTCTTCAACGGATTAAAACTCTTCTCAGCCTCTTCTGTCCAGTGAAAAGACTTATGTCTCTTCTTCACGGTATCCATCATCAATGCACTAATTCCACTAAAATTCCTAATGAATTTTCGGTAGAAACTAGCCAATCCGTGTAAACTTCTCACCTCAAATATAGTCTTCGGTGATGGCCAATTCTTGATCACTTCCACTTTATCTGGATCCATCCTCAAATTATCTGCAGAAATAACAAAACCCAAATAAATGAGCTCTGTCTTCATGAATGAGGATTTTTTCATGTTTATCAGCAGCTTCTCCTGCTGTAACCTCCCCATCACTATAGCCAAATGTTTCAAATGTTCAGCTTCTGTTTTGCTGAAAATCAGTATATCATCCAGATATACGATAACAAATTTTCCGATGAACTCCCTCGGGACTTCGTTCATCAACCTCATAAAGGTACTCGGCGCATTGGTTAAGCCAAACGGCATAACAAGCCATTCATACAACCCTTCGTTGGTTTTGAATGTTGTCTTCCATTCGTCACCTTCTCTCATGCGGATTTGATGATAACCGCTTTTCAAATCAATCTTCGAAAAATACTTTGCTCCACTCAAGCAATCCATCAGATCATCCATCCTTGGCAATGGAAATTTGTACCCGATGGTTATTTTGTTAATTGCTCTCGAGTCAGTCACATCCTCCAGCCTCCGTCTTTCTTCAGACTGAATACTGTCGGAACAACACACGGACTTAAGCTTTCCCTGACCAAACCTTTGTCCAACAAATCCTGGACTTGTCTTTTGACCTCTTCATTCTCCTGCGACGTCAATCTGTACGCAGCTTTGTTTGGCAAACTAGCTCCTGGTATGAGATCAATGTGATGACTCACACTTCTGATCGGTGGCAACGAATGAGGTAGTTCGTCCACTACTATGTCAGTGAACTCTTCCAGCAGTTCCTGAACCTCTTCTGGTAAATCATCTACCCTGGTGCTGGTCAAAACAATTCTAGGCTTCCTGACCACAATGAATTGTGGATCCTCCTTCTTCTTGACCTCGGTAAGAAGTTCCTTCCCACTCATGAGAAGTACAGTGTTACTTACTTCAGGTTTCACTTCCTTATCTTTGATTGGAAGCAACATGTGAGTTCTCCCATTCTTCTCTAGGGTGTATGTGTTCATCCTCCCATCATGAACCACATTTTTGTCATATTGCCACGGTCTACCCAGCAATAGATGACAAACATCCATGGGAATAACATCACAGAGTATCTTATCATTATACCCTCCTATCTTAAATTCAACTAAACATTGTTTAGTGACATTTACCTGATGTCCTTTTTGTAGCCATGAAACTCTATATGGACTTGGATGTTCAATTGTCTCTAGCTCCAGCTTTTCTACCGTCTCCGTTGAAACGAGATTATCCGTGCTACCACTGTCCACAATGACCTTGCATACACTGTCCTTGGTTTTGCAAGCAGTTCGAAAAAGACTGTTTCTTTGGAATGAACTCTCCACCTCCTTCTCTGGTGTTAAGAGAACTTTTTGCATCATCAGCGATCTTCCGCCTTCAACATCTTCTGCCTCAACATTCCGCCTCTGCGCTTCGGAAATGTGAGTCTCACCACCTTCTTTCTTCTTATCAGGACATTCATAAGATTTGTGTCCATTCTTTCCACACGTGAAGCATTTTATTACTCCACCTCTTCCTCTTCCTCTACCTCTAGTACGAGGAAAAATGTTTCCATCTGCATACTGACCTCTCTGTTCAGTATGCTGCCCTCTCTGCGAACTTCCACCTCTCTCAGTCTGAGTCTAAGGTTTTTTCCAGTCCTCCTTGGGTTTCTGATTTTATCCTGGGCAACTGATTTGCCCGTAGGCTGACTTCTTCCTCGCCCTCTTTGACCCTGCTTTCGGCTTAGCTTCTCTTCTGCCTTTAGAGCCATTTGATAAGCATCTTACACTGTTCAGATGGTTATCATGCTCATCTCATCCTGAATGTCGTATCTTAGGCCATTCATGTACCTAGCAACTTTTTCATCATCGCTTTCTCAATGACCTGCCCTGATGTTCAGCCTGTAGAATTCTTCAGTATATTCTTTCACTGTCATCAGTTTCTGCCTCAAGTTTTGCATTCTTCGAAACAGAGTAATTTGGTAATCTCTGGGGATGAATTTCGCCTTCATCTTCATGATCATCCTGTCCCAACTCTTGATCTTCTGCTTGCCTTTGCAGCGTCTGTCAGCTTGTAGTTCATCCCACCACAATGTTGCATGTCCTTTCAATCTTGTGACAGCATGTCTGACCTTCTTGTCTTCCTCGACATCTTCATAGTCAAAATAAGTGTCCAGAGCTCTAATCCAGTCTAGAAGCTCTTCAGCATCCAGGTTTCCCTCATAAACTGGGATGTCCATTTTTGCCCTGGCACCCATCCTTGCGACAACTCTAATCAAGCGTTCATTTGCGGCATCTTCCGCTGAAATTTCTTCTTCTTCATGTTCAACTTCATTTTCACTTTTGGAATCACTAAGATCCCCAGCACCGACTGTGCGCCTCTATGTTGTCTCCATGTCCTCAAGTCTGGTGCGTAAATCACGCATTTCTCTTGCCATGGCTGGTTCGGGCATCTGCCTACCTCTTCTTCTTGGTATTTCCCTTTCCTCTGGTGGATCAGGTGTTTGTCTGTCCCTTCTTCTCGGCAGCATGGTGAATTCTCCTTTTCCCTGCTACAGAAAGCAAAGAAACCTTTCTGCGCTCTGATACCACACCTGACGCAAACTAAGCCTCTACCTCGGCCAGAGTCTCTGCGCTAACCTCCCGGTCTTAACGGATCGTTCTAATTTCACCTTCGGGCCGGAGTGGCTCTTTTGATTCCTCACTGGAATCTCTGTTAAAAACCCGGTCCACAGGTCCTTCCTTTTCCCCTGTCACGGCTTCTGCACATACCTGATCTCTCCCCGACAAAAATTTCGGGTTTCGGGGTTTTTTGATTCCCATTGTCGAGAACCTCAGTCTTCTCGATCTTCCGCTCTCCGATATGCCGATTTGCCGAAACGGCTTTAACTTCACTTAGCCCCCTTGGGCTATACCTTTGGTCCACACGACCTTCCCTTATATGACCGCAGTCCCTTTCGGGTTTTCGCGACTCAAGCGCCCGACCTCTTGGTCTCTCGACTCCCGAAGTGTCGAAATGACCTTGCCTTTCGGGATTTTTCCCGAAACCCTAGATTGTTGTCACATGTCCCCTCAAGGTGGACAATCCTCGTCGCTTCGCGATTTCGAGAAATCAAATGCCTATGGGTTCTTTCCCTCAGAACTCCCGAAGTTTCGATATCCGACCTCCTATATGATGAAATGACGTCAGTTGGCCCCACAACGGAGCTTTCCACCTTGTCGGGATTTCGAACTTCGCATTTCCGAAATGTGCGTGCTTCTTGTCTCCAGGATTCGCGAAACGTCGAACCCCAATAAGCCGATGGACTTTTCTATCGAGATTTTCCCCGAACTCAAGGATTTCCGCCACGCGTCCTCCTATGATGGACGATCCTCAATCATTTCGCGATTTCGTGATTTAAAATGCTCCGGACATCTCGTCTTCAGGATTCGCGAAATGCTAAATCCCAATATGCCGATGGCTCCCGATCTCCGCCACGTGTCCCAACCGATGGACGGCTCAGATCTGTTTCGGGGTTTTCATCGTGGAGTGACCCAATCTCTTGCCCTCGAGACTTTCGATATCCCGAATTCCGAAGTCCCGATATCCCGATGCCTTTCGGGACTTTTGCTCTGCTTGCGAGGGTTTAAACCCCGTGCAACTCCTATCAGATCCTACGACTGACGGGTATCTAAGTGAGGGCCGACGGCTCACGATCTCCTAAGCTTGAAACTGGGGAAACAGTCGTAACCCCCTTGCTTCTCTGTCAAATCAGACGGCTGGCAGGACTTCGCAAATTCTCTACGGAGAATTTCAACCATTTGTCTCTTCCCTTGAGAACCTCTGTGAAATTTAAATAAAATATTTCTTTGCGTGGAACTTGTCCCCCTGCAGCACGATGCCACTGCACCTTCTTTCAATTCTTCAAGGCACTTAACCTCTTGCTTCCCTTCGACAACTTCGAAGGTTCGAACCCTTCTGAGGGTTCTCCCGATTTCAAGTCTTTCAAAAAAACTCCTGCTAGCACTCCTTGCGGCAAACCCTCAAACACTTTCAAGTGTTGAACTCCTTTCGACTCTGCGCACTCCCTGCAGCAGCAGTCTCTCAACAATTCATTCAGGTTACAAACCCCTGAAGCTTCACTCAGCCTGCGCACACTCTGCACGGCTCCTGTGCCTAACTGTACCTTTGAGGAAATGAGGACCAAAGCTATCCTATCTGAGCTTTCAGAAACAAACCCCTGAACCCTTTCTCAACGCACTCCTTGAGGACAATTCAACTGCACTCCTTACAGGAACTCTCGCTCAGACAGAGAAACAATTGAAACTCATTTCCTAACTCTTCCTCTCTCAGACTTCAAACATAACCCTGAAATCATTCATACACAGCATAGAAAGCAAATGTATAACAGAAAGAGTAAAACCATGAACATACCATTCAGCATACACATACAAGAAACAAATACAATGCCATGAATCTGAATTAAGACTTCTTCTATTAACTCAAATCTCTGTACATGGGTGTTTTTCAAACACAGGTTTTCTGTTCCAGCTCTGTATGCTCTTTTCTTGGTAATGTTCTTCACTATCATACAATTACACAATGAGGGTGTCTATATCCCGTTTACCTCTCTCATTCTAAATTGTCTAATTCACGCATTAAATTCTATCTACTTGCATTAACTATCATAAATGTCTTTCCACCTACTAAGCACGAGAGCGGATCTCTCAAGGTTCGTTTACATTTTTACAAGTGTGCCTCCACTTGATGACTTCATTAATGTTTCAAGACATTTTCAAAATTTGCGTTGGGCGCCTTTCCAGCTGTCTTTTGTCTCCGCGTTGGCTCGCTTGAGATGCTCTTGCATCAATTTTGAATATTATCTATGGGAATAGTTACCATTGTAGATGATGACTTTGATGTAAAAGGATGTATAAAAAGAGGTATTTACCTAGAGGAAGAAAGAGAAAAAGGGTGAGAGCAAGTATCCAAAAGTCTAGCAGTCATTCTGCATAGTGGTTTTCTGAGCTTAATGAAAGCCTAAGATCCTCATTAACAACCCAGGAAATCTCCAATTTGAATGCTTTTACAAATGCCCAGTTCAGTTACTAGGGTCCAGGAACGAATTGGTGCTTTGGTGTTGATGTGTATCCCGTAAATGAATGGTTTATTTGTTAAGTCTGGAACTGGTGGCCTACCATGTGAGTCGTGTTTAAGTAGTTAGCACTGTGCAATGGTTGTTGGTTTTGTTATGAACACCTCCTGCCTGAAGAATTAGCTCCGAAAAGAGGCAAACACATTTACAATGCCCAATTTCATCATCTCCCTTTGTTGAGTAACTTCATTTATTACCAGAAATCCATTTGGTGTGTCCCAGTGTCATCAAAACCGGAAACCGGACCAAACCGGTCGACCCCAAAAATGTGAAACCGGACCGGACCGCAAAAAAACCAGGAAAAAAACGAAGAAAATTAAAAAAATAAATAAATAAAAAACAAACAAACAAACGGTTAACCAAAAACTACATAAATTTCAAATTTTGAAAAAAAACATATATATTCATGTGCATCCATATGAATCCAAACCATTTATACACA
Source organism: Picea engelmannii (assembly GCA_009831015.1). NCBI lineage: Eukaryota > Viridiplantae > Streptophyta > Pinopsida > Pinales > Pinaceae > Picea > Picea engelmannii. Next base: position 9,146 of record WSFP011470658.1, read on the forward strand.
AATGTGCAAAGTTTCTCATTTATATAGCAAGTAAGAGTGCATATAACCAAAATAGCATCGAGTGCAATCCATCTCTGAACTCAACAATGAGGCTTTAAATGGCCTCTATAGTCCAAAAAAAAACATGCTACAACAAATGACTACATATCATCAAGATCATTACTTATATTAGGATGCTCATCATCAATGTCACCCTCTAAGCATTAAAATAAGATAGAAAAAGCTTAAAATGCTTATCAAGTGATTTTACTTGAGTGAAGGGTACATTTTTATTAGGGTCATGACATAAGAGTTCAACAATCAATGTCACCAACATCAAGGTACATAGAGGGCTTGGTGCTCTTTATTAAATGTCAATTCCATACCCTCATACATGATAGAGTCCAGTGGAAACATTGCAATCCTGCCAATCTTGAAATCCTGAAAACTGTTAAGTCTATTGAATTTTGAATGGAACCCAAAATTCTACTTTCTCCATATGAAGTCCAATGAGGTTGGAACCACTCTCAAACATCTTGAAACAATTAATGGTGATGTTAAAAATTTAAGTAAAAGGATGAAAATGAAAGATAAATGAGAATGTCACTTTTACAAGGATGAAAATGAAAGATAAAGGAAAATGTCACTTTTACTTACCTTAGGAAAATTTAACATTACCATTACCTTAGGGTTAGGTAATAGGCCCCCTTCCATTAAACAATTCATATTTTTTTTTAAATTGAATTCCGTGGATCCATTACGCGTCATACAGATGTTGTACGGATCCGGTTGGTTCCGGTTCGGTGAAAATGGTCGGTTCGGTGCCAAACCAGCCAATTCATGTACGGAACCGGCCGGTTTGCTACCGAACCGACCAAAAATAGTTTAGTGCCACAAGTCGGCCCGGATTTGCCTCCAAAAAGATTCAATCGACTGGTTTTGCTAGCCGAAATAGTTTTAATAACACTGATTGATGTTATGGTTTGAATGTAATTTCTGCATTAATTAAATTCAGCAATTTACTTGTTTAATTGAGATGATAAGGACAATAGTCATCTAGGCTTGGAATTTTCACATGCTATCAGAGCTATTTCTCTGATTGAGATTCTCAAGGATTTGCAATGGTAAATCAACTATCGAAAAAAAGGACCAACGGTTAGAGGGTTTCAAAGTTTTAATTTTCAGATTTGGGAGTTTGTGCAGTAGATCTCAAAGATGGAATCAACTAGCCTCAAGTTTGAGGACAAATTGGATGGTGCCTCGAATTTCTTATCATGGAAGATGCGGGTTACACTCTTACTAGAAGAGAAAGTTTCTGAGATATTGTCAAGGACATTGTGCCTCTGCCTACAGATCCATAGCAGTTGGTAGCGCACAAGAAGAAGGAAGTGAATGCCAAGCAAATGATCTTGGATGTCATAAAGGATCATTTAATCCCTATATATCTGAGAAGAAGACAGAGAAGGAGATGTTCAATGCCCTAGTAAGTCTCTACCAGAGTGAGAACATAAACAGGGAGATGATCTTGCGGAACAAACTCAGATCCATAGAGATGACCAAATCAAACTCAGTCACCAGTTACTTATGGTGGTCACACAAGTTCATGATCAACTTGCAACATTTGGGGAGAAGGTTGCAGATGTAGAGCCAGTGAACATAGCACTAAATGGATTCCCAGCTTCATGGGAACCATTTTTCAAAGGTATTTGTGCTCGAGAGAACCTTCTGAACTTTGAGAGACTTTGGGATGATTGTATCTAGGAGAAGACTCGGATGGAGTCAAAGGTCAGCAAGAAGGATGGTGATGAGAACCTCGCTCTATTTGGTCAGTCAAATAAGCGAGAGGTAAAGGACCCTGCAAGGTTAAGGGAAAAAGCGAGGAGTCAACCAACCTGCCAAGAAAGAAGGACTCGAGTAAAATCAGGTGCTTCATTTGTCATAAGCACAGTCATTATGCATCAGAGTGTCTAGAGAAGAAGGGTAAAGGGAAGCGACAGCAGAAGTAGGTAGTAGCCTCTGCAAAAACTTAGATGAATGATTTTACTACTAAGTTCGAAAAGGATTTCTTGTTGGTATATTGCCTTTCCACCAGCATGATTCTGAGGAATGTGTGGTATGTGGACAGTGGGCCATCTCGAAATATGACATCAGCCCGTTGCCCGATAGTTATTTTCTAATTTGAAGAAGCGGGACTCAGGAGTGCATGTTGAGCTTGGTGATGATGCCAAGTACCCAATAGCAGGAGTTGGTACTATTTCCTTCCAACTCGAGTCAAGTAATTCTTTAGATTTTGACGACGTCTTGCTTGTTCCAGACCTCAGTAAAAACTTGCTTTTAGTTTCAATTATGGAGGATAAGGGCTTTGCAGTGGAGTTCAAGAACTAGAAAGTCCTTATCAAACTGAAGGAATCTAGCCCAAATACAGCTCAAGTAATAGGGGTTAGATAAGGTAACTTGTACAAGTTCCAGGGTGAACCTATTCCATCCCTGGTGCATAACAATGACAGCTTGTGCGAGTTGTGGCGCAAGAGGAAGGGGCACCTGCATCACAAAGCATTGCTTATTATGAGGGAGATAGTTACAGGTGTTCCAAAGTTCATTATTGAACAACGTGGTGTATGCAAAGGGTGCACGCTTGGCAAGCATGCCAACGTTGCTTTCCCAAGCAACAAGCATAGGTCTAAGGGGATTTTGGACCTAGTATATTCAGATGTTTGTAGACGGATGTCAATAGAATCAACAGCAAGAAGCACATATTATGTTTCCTTTATTGATGATTTCTCTCCCAAAACTTGGATCTACTTCTTAAATACCAAGGATGAGGTCTTTAGTAGGTTTCAGGAGTTCAAAGCTCTAGTTGAAAACCAAACAAGGAACAAGATCAAAGTCTTGAGATCGAACAATGGGGATGAGTATACCTCCAAGGATTTCGAGGGTTTCTACAAGGACGCAGGATTCAAGAGGAAGCTGACTATTCTGTATAATCCATAGCAGAATGGAATTATAGAGCAGAAGAATCAATCCATCATAGGGGTTACTAAGTCCATGATACATGACCAGTTATGGATGTAGACTGTTGTGTTGCATGCTTTTTCCCAAAGAAACATCGGCAAGTAAGACTTGGATCTACTTCTTAAAGACCAAGGATGAGGTCTTTAGCAAGTTTCAAGAGTTCAAAGCTCTAGTTGAAAACCAGACAGGTAACAAGATCAAAGTCTTGAAATCAAACAATGGGGGTGAGTATACCTCCAAGGATTTCAAGGGTTTCTGCAAGGACGCAGTATTCAAGAGGGAGTTGACTATTCCATTCAATCCACAACAAAATGGGATTAAAGAGTGGAAGAATCGATCCATCATAGGGGCTACTAAGGCCATGATACATGACCAGGACTTGTCGATGTTTCATTGGACATTTTCCCCAGTCGCTAGGTACACTTCCATTAGAGCAGTTACATCCTTGGTTTCATTTATGGTATGGAGGATACATCAGATGGATGTGAAGACAACTTTCCTTAATGGGATCTTTGAGAAAGAAGTACACATAGAGCAACTTCAGGGCTTTGAGGTAAATGGAAAGGAGTCCCATGTGTGTAGGCTTACAAAAGCCTTGTATGGACTCAAGCAAGGACCAAGAGCATGGTATTTCAGGATCGATGGATATATGTAGAGTATGGACTTCACCAAAAGTGAAGCAAATTCTAACTTACATATTTGTTAAGACTAATCTACTCACTTTGGTGTTGTATGTAGATGACTTGTTTTTGAGAGGTGCAGAGAAGCTCGTTGCAAGGTGCAAAGTAGACATGGCAGCTGAGTTCGAGATGAAGGAAATCGGCGTGATGCATTATTTCTTGGGGTTGGACGTTTGGCAGAGACCAGAGGAGATTTTCCTTAGGCAGGGTAAGTATGCAGTTGAGATCCTGAAGAGAATTCCGATGGACGACTACAAACCTATGGCCACACCCATGATCACTAGTCTGAAGAAGGTGACAGCTTCAGATTCGGAGTTGGTGGATCCCACGTTGTATAGCCAGCTAATAGGTTCTTTAATGTATTTGGTCAACACGAGGCCAGATATATGTTTTGCAATGAACACCTTGAGTCAATTCATGGTGGAGCCAAGGCAGGAGCATTGGGTAGCAATAAAACATGTGCTCTAAGTATTTGAGAGACACGGTGGAGTATGGTCTGAGATATCTTGGAGATGGTGAAGTGAAGATGCAAGTGTATTTAGACTCAAATTGGGCAGGCAGTGCAACAGATAGGAAGAGCACCTCAAGGTACTACTTTAGCTTGGGATCGACGATGATATCCTAATTCAACAGGAAGCAGACTTCCATGGCACTTAACTCAACAGAAACAGAGTACATGGAAACCAGTACTGCTAGTTGTGAGGCCATCTGGGTTCCCAAGTTACTTGCAGGATTGTTTGATCAAGAATTGGATCCCACAGTCATTTAGAGATCAGATATCATTTCATAAGAGACAGGGTTCAAAAGGGAGCGGTGAAGCTCTGGTTTATTCCCACAGATTAGCAAGTAGTTGATATTCTAACCAAGCCTTTGGCAAAAGGAAAGTTTGAAGCATTTGAAAACAGACTTGGATTGGTGCAGAATTCCTTCCTCGCTAAGAGGGAGTGTTGAGGAATATAACTCGGACAGGAACTTTCGCACAGGTACAAAGCGAACGTGCAAGAAGTAGTTGGAGATAATTTATATTTCGAAAAGTAACTCTATTTTCGAAAAATAATTCTATTTTGTAATTCAGTTTAGTAAAAAAAGTGAAAAGTCTTATATTTAGTTTTTTAGTCTAAAAAGTGTATTTCATCCATGCATGATTAAACTAGGAATAATCTCAAAAATAGATTAGGGCTATGTTATACGGGTACCTGTCCCCCCAAAAAAACCCGTGTACCCGTCGTTCCCGCATTCCGGGGACTTGGGGACCCTTAGGAAACTTACCCAAATTGTTGGGGACTCCATTGGGACTCGGGGACTTGTTGGTCGTCCCCAAGACATTCCAAACAGATTTCAGGAACATTCAGAACAGGTTTCAAGGATGTTCTCGGCAGATTTCGGGGATTTTCTGCGCAGATTTCAAGGATTTTCTGGGCAAATTTCGAAGATATTCCGAGCATATATCTTCATTCTTGACAATCATGGAAATTGACGATTGGACATTAAGATCGTTTTTCCCATCCATTATTTTTGTATTGCGTTGAATCTAAATTTGTTGTAAAAGTTGCAGCTCAAAACATGGGTTTTGTATGATGGGTTTCAATTTGGGTTTTTGTGATTTAAATATTGTATTTTGAATTTTCAGCAACAATATTACAACAAGCAAAGCTTCCATGTTAAAAAAAACAGGAAATGCAACATTTCAAAGGGTTGATCCTTGTGGTTAATGCTCTTGTTCTTCTCATTTTTCTGGTCATATTAGCTTTTACATATTGTACATGGGTTTCCAAGAGCCATTCAAGTCTAGTGCTTTCACCATCCCAACCTCAAGCATTGTGAAAACAATCAGATAGTAATGACTTTGATTGGGTACTAAATGTTTGGATAAATTCATATTCAATCATCTTCTTAATCTGAAATATGAATCTAATCTCTTTACAGAACCAAAGTGTTTTATAGTGGTTTTCAACACTGATGTAAAAATCTGCAAAACCTATTGAGAAGGGAATGCCCTTTATTTTTTAACATAATCATCCTTAATAAGAAATATGAGGAATAACTATTATAGAAACAGTTCTGACTTAAGTTTCCTAAGGCTAAATTGCATTTTACTCTTGTCTAGCAGCCAATAATACAATGCCACTCTACCCTTTTTTAAATTTCTTGAGCTTTTTCAGAATTGGCAAGTGTAAGGGTTGTACATAATACTATATAGTATAGTTTGTTATGCTTACAAGCTTGAAACAACTACAAATGTTTATGATGAATTTTAATATATATATTATTGTTGTCCCCAACCAGCCGTCCCTTGAAAAATTTGGGGGTGCGCTCTAGCCGTCCCGGGGATGCGTCCCCCGTCCCCATCATTCCCTCGTCCCGAAAACCAATGCAACATAGGATTAGGGTTTTGGTCTCAGCTAAAAGTATAAAAACAAGTCAAGATAGAGGATTTACACACAGAGATGAATAGTTGAGCAGGTTGAGCGACAGAGAGTGTGAGAGTGTGAGAGTGTGAGAGCAAGGATTCAAGCGAAGGCAAATCTGGACTGCATCACAGGGCTGTACAGTAAATATCTGTACAATCGTACGAAACATGTCCATACGGTCCATACTGCATGTTGTACTTTCAGCAGATCCGTACAGCTCAATTTGAGATGATTTTGTAGCCATGCAGGGGTTGTTTTTTGGCAGCTTGTGGAGGTTTACCTGTAAGTTTTTTGAAGAAATGAAAAGCTGATTTTGAAGCAGTAATTATAAGTGTATGGGTAAAACTTTTTCATGCTTCCCCTATTTGACTTCCAACTCCTTGTTCGACTTCCAACTATTGTGTGACTGATGCTATGGTCTGAATTTAATTTCTACATTAATTAAATTCAGCAATTTACAGGCTATGGCCATTCTATTTTGTTTCTTTGTGAGATTGTAATTTTAACATATCATGTATGAATCAAAACAATAGTTGCCCTCTCCTCTACTGAGAGATCTGTTGAAGAAAGCAAGAATTTAAAAATATGGGAAGATGGAGGGTTGTGTACCAATGAAAAGCACGAGTCGTTTCGCGGGAGTATCTCTATAGTGGCATGTCTTATGTTGGGATTTCGTTCTACATTAATTTTATTCATGACCACTTAAACGATTTTTACATGCTATGGCCACGCTTTGTGAGCGTGTAATTTTAACATATCATGTATGTATCAATACAATACTGCTCCTCTCCTCTACTGATCTGATAAAGAAAGCAATCATTTAAAAATATGTCAAGATGGAGGGTTGTTTACCAATGAAAAGCACGAGTCGTTTGGCGGGAGGGTCGATGCGAGGGGTAACGGGATCCATTCCATGGACGATGGGACTCTTGAAGTATATGTCGAAAATGCTCATCATGTAAACCGCGTGCAGCACAATACCCATCACAACAAGCCATTTCTCCTTCTTCTGCCGCCACGATTCGTCTGTTTCGTCCCGCGCGCTCAGTGGCAGTGCCGTAGAAATCCTTGATTCGTTCGCCATTGTGAGTTATCCGGGGCTGAGAAGCTTCAAAATACGCTTATGGACGCACGCACGCACGTTTACACTTCTGCCTCCCTTGTTTAGATCTTCAGAGTCTTGGGAGCCGACGGGTAGTTTTTTCACAAATTCATTTTGTGGAGAAAGCACCATCTGCCCCACATTTACTTCGTTCAAAAGAGTAGGAAAGTGTAAATGCGTTTTGGCTTGTGGTTTAGCGTCACACAAGAGCGAGCGTTCAAGGCATTATTATATGGGTTTTATCTAAAAATCCTCTAAACAAAGGAAAGTGTTATTAGGTTGTGGTTTAGGGATATAATAGAGTAAGTTTACTGGAATTTGTTGAGGCTTATATTTCAATGCATTTTTGTAGAGTAAGTTTACTAGAATTTGTTGAGGTTTATATTTCAATCCATTTTTGTATGAGTTTTACTTAAGAATTCTTGATATGAGGAGTTTTGACTTTATTCTCACTAAAAATTGAATGGTTTCTCTAAATAACAATGGTAAGAAAGTGATGTATCAAGATGGAAGAAGATCTAGTAGATTATTTCAAAGAGGAAGAGGAAGTATTCCAAACATCAATTTCTGTGACTAGGGATGAGCTAGTGGAGGTTTGAAAAAGGTTTAAGAATTTTTGTGATGACTACACCATAAATGACTCGTTAGATCTTGCTAAGGGAAAGCTTAAGACCCAAGTTGATAACCCAAATGATGATGTGGTACCAGTGTTAAATGATGATAAGACCAATAGGATATCAGTACAGGCTTCTCTCAATGTCAATAAATGTCATCTTTTATGGAACTCTGACATGAAGGGTTGTGTCAATTGTCCCATCTCATTATTGAGATGCAATCAACAAGCCTCATTTCCACTAAGGGAGGAAGAAGGAGAAATATGCAAGTTGAAGGGTTTGAAGGAAAAAACAAGGTTAAGGTTTGGAGATCTATCATGGGAGAAAATGGTTGGAGAGGGTTTAAGAGAGCCCAAAGTTAAAGAACCACATTGGAATCCATTTAGAGGAAGAAACAAACAAAGGAGAAATTGTGTGAGAAAGCGTAAGGAGAAGGTCGATCCAGTAATGGATGAAGATATGGGATTATAAGACATCACAAACTTTATGCGTAAATCCATCACCAACCATTTCATGGGAAAATCAGTGTCAGAAGGTGGAATGAAGTGGTGGCTCGAGCATAGCTTGTTAGAATTTTTGAGATATTTACTAAAATACCACATTTTGATAAGAGGGGGACTTGCCATTGAGTTCCAGTCGAAATCCAATGTGGAAAAAGTTTTAGCTTGGAAGTGGTTTTGGGTATAATATACCTTAACATCCAAAGGTGGAAGTCGAGGTTCAATCCAAGGAAAGAGTCCTTGTATATACAACATATTCAGGTCAAACTTCAAGGTTTGTCAATGAAATTGTGAAATGAGAAGATGTTGAAAGTCTTAGGC
>WSFP011470661.1:0-17764 GCA_009831015.1 Picea engelmannii
CTGTTTGAGAGTAAGGGTCATGTTCTCTGATTGCAGAATAGATGTTCTTTCCCATTGCAAGTGTTATTTTAATGTAATCCAGGATTCTTAGATTGATCTTTAAGGAATTGCAATAGGGAGGTTACTTTCCTGTGATTTAATTCGGAGCTTCAGTAGAAATAATTAGTATAATTTCTTTACTACAACACTAAGTTGCTTTTGGAATTGAGCATATACAGTGCGTGGCTATCTTTGAAATAAAAGACTTCCCTGGGTTGATAATTTATGTTTCACTTGGTTGTTTAAAATTAATTAAGCAATTATAGTGACCAACACCTCCCATGTGGCATCCTCCACTAGAAGTCCCCTCCACTTCACCAAGCACTCCCTCATGACCTTTCTCCTCAACCCGCACTCTCTCCACTCTAGTACCTCCTCTGACACTAACTCAAATTGTCCCTCCTCATCTAGGGGTGGTAGCTCCTCTGAAATGGACACTTATTTCCCCACGAACTTTTTAAGGAAATACAAGTGGAACACATTGTGTATCTTACTAACCTCCAGTAGCTCTAGCTCGTAGGCCACTTCTCCCACTCTCCTAATGACTCTATACAGCCCATAGAACCTGGGATTTAGTTTCTCTACCCCTCTCTTCTTCAACGAAGACTATCTGTATGGTTGTAATGTCAGAAAAACCAAGTCCCCCACCTCGAAAATGCACTTTGTCCTCTGCCTATCTGCATAGATCTCCTATTGGATCTATGTTGCCTCCATATTTTCCTTCACTACCCGTAGAATCCTCTGACTCTTCTCAATCTAGTCCTTAGCCCCCGAGACCCTGCTATCTCCAAACATGGTCTCCATAAAGGAGGGTGCATCATATCCATACAATGCTCGAAATGGTGACATCCAAATAGACATGTGGTATGTGGTGGTGTAACAGTACTCACCCATGTGCAACCATATCACCCATGTGCATTTCTTCCCTCCCACATAATTCCTCAAATACCCCTCCACCCATTTGTTGATGATCTATGTCTGCTCATCTGTCTGGGGGTGGTATCTAGTACTCATGGCTAACCCTGTGCCCGCCAACCTAAAGAGTTCCTGCCAAAATTCGTTGATGAAGCACCCATCTCTGTCACTGACTATCTGCCTGGGTAAACCATGCAATCTGAAAACCTCCTTGAAAAATAGTTCTTCTACATGTATGGCCTTCTAGTTCATGGGTATGGAAAATAAGTGTGCAAATTTGGTTAGCCTGTCGACCAATAAAAATATATTGTCCCTGCCCTACACTCGAGGAAGTCCTGTAATGATGTCCATAGAAATGCTCTCCCATTTCTATTGAAGTAACCTCGCGGAGTATGTCTGCTCAGACTTGTTCTACTGACAAGTCGTGCACTGCTGGATGTGCCTCGGTACATCATCCTTGAGACCCTTCCATGAGAATCTCTCCCTAATCTTCCGGTATGTTTTGAAGAATCCTTGATGCTCGGCTATAGGTGAGTTGTGGCAGACCTTCAGAACCTTCCCTTTCAAAGTAGATTCTAGAACCAAGTAGATCTGGTCCTTGTAGAAAATGACATTGTCTAACACCCGATATCTATCAGCCACCGCCTCTCCATCTAGTACCTCACAGGAAAACTTGTTTTTGGATTACTCCACCAACAAATGTGCCTTCCAGTGTGTGCAAATATCCATCATTGAACACCCTGCTGGTCTCCTAGACAAAACATCTACTATGACGTTATGTTTTCCTTTAAAATACTCAATTTCAAAGTCAAAGGCTTGAATCTTTGAGACCCATTTTTGTTGTCTCTCACTAAGGTCTTTCTGATCCAGGAAATACTTGACACTGTTGTGATCAGTCTTCATCATAAACCTGCTACCCACCAGATATTGTCTGAATTTGGTTAAGGCGTGCATGATTTCTAGCATTTCCTTGTCGTATGTTGAATAGATTCTCTCTAACTCATTGAGCTTCTTGCTCTCAAACACAATGGGATGGCCCCATGCATAAAAAATTCTCCAATCCCCACCCTTGAGGCATCGCACACAAGGATAAACGACCAAGAGAGATCCAGAATGGATAGAATAGGGCATGTGCCCATAACCTCCTTCATTTTCTCAAAAGTCTGTTGTGACTCATCAGTCCTGCCATCCCCTATGGAGCCAATGTTATCATATGGAGTTGTTTTGGGTCAATTCATCCTTAGATTTTTTTTATTTTTATCCTTAGTGTTGTTTAAGTTTTACTTTTGACCTCCTCCTTATAGTTTTCTTAGGTCTTATCACAAATAAAGTTGAGGTTGATGTTGGCCCAAAAAAATGGTTTATGTATTCATCTTTGTGAAATGGTTAGACAAGCCATCGTCCTTATGCTTCCACCACTACCCTAACATGTCACCGCTCCCACTATGTGCTTAAACCCCTCCACTTTGTCCCTCTACTTGTTAGAAGGTCAAATCAAGTTTTTTTTTGTACATTGCCATCTCATCAGGACATTTCATAGCGCATCTCAAGTACACTTTGCTCTCATTGCCATTATTTCACTTATGATGCTTTATTAGTTGATCTCCTTGTTTTCAGCACTCATGTTTTTAAGGAAATAATCTGGGATTTCATCATTTAAAGCATTTCTAACTGTTTTTCCAAGATTTTTAATTTCTCCTAGCTCGGCACTACAGAAACTGTTGTTTTCATACATGCGCTATGGAATTTGCTGCAAACTGGTTGGTGAAGGTGAATTGGAGGTTAGACCTGTTGCAGGGGGTTTCACCCAAGCTCAAGCATATCAACTTTTAAGCCACGGCCTATAGGTACTCCATGAGATTTGTAAGCCCTGTTGAAGATTAGTTAAAGGATGTGCTTGTATTTCCTCTCCTAGGCGATGTGAATTGTTGAATCCATGCTACCAACTATCCCTTTTACCTTTGTTATCTCAATTCTCAACCAATTGCAGAGCTCTCAGCTTCTTTGATATAAAAATTGAGCAAACCTTGTTGTCAAGCCACCCTGCCTATCTCTTATTTGGATTTTGTTGTTTGCGTTGCGAATTCCGATGCGAATCCCCTATTTTGGCATTGCAAACCATGTACAACAACTTACACTGTTATCCACTTACCTCACAACCTATACCAGTTGATTACTATTAATATTTCCATTTTAATTTCAAATCTAAAGTCTATCTATGTTGGAAATTGAAAAGAGCTTTGTCGATAAAGTTGTGATGATGTTGTAAAATTGGGGGTGAGGAATAGAAATAAATCGTTTGTAGCAAGATTCCTCCTTCATCTCCATTGTTCCTGTATGGTATTCTTCCATTTCCTAACTATCATCTACTCTTTCATAAGCCTAGGGGTCAAATTGGTTAAAGAACATTAAAACATTAGACAGAAGCCAGCTTTGAAAAATATTATCCCTCCAAACCCTAAGACCTTTGTCCTTCTGCTTTGCCTCTTGCATCATTCAGATTGTTGTCTTAGTTTTCTTCCTATAACAACAAATGGATACTACAGTGCAGAAGAAGGATCACAAGGATGGGGGCATAGTAAGGACCGAACTCTATGACATGCAACCATTTGTTTTTGAACCTCTGATCAGAGATGTCTTCCAAAGAGTTGGATGTTTCAACTTCTATCAGAAGATGCAAAGGGGGCACCTTGAGGTAGCTAGAGAGTTTGCATTGAATTTTTATGGAACCAAAACTAAGGTGGGAACTCTTGAGCTTGAGGTATCTGAAGCAACCATAGCAACAACTACTGAGATACCAAACACTAGTGAAATATGGTTTAAATATATGAATCTAAATGCATCATTCTCTAAAGAATTCCTTAAACCAGAATGTCAAGGAGATAACCTATCGAAGGGAGTGCCTAGGAGCCACATGGTTGAGGGATTTGACAATATGTTAAGGGTGATCCAAAGATATTTCACCTGTGAGGGCAGGTTCAATATGATTTATCAGTACCATATTAGACTTTTGTTGCACTTCCCAAGAAAATACCTCATGAACCTCCCTTTCTATTTGTTTAGAAGTATTGGGAAAAAGGTTGACATGGTCCAAACCAAGTCCAAGGCTGTGGACACAAGTGTTTTTCACTCAGGGTTGATTAAGATGCTTGTCATGGAGGATTTGAAGAAGAAAAACATTGAATGGGATCAATTCATTCCCTCTGCAAATCTACAATTAAATGTAGCCCCTAATCCACAATCTAAAGTGTAGATTCATCTTTGAGATGATAGCATTGTTCACACAGAAACAAGTAGGAAGAGGAAGAGCAAGGACATTGTTAAATGTGATGAGGCTCCTAAGGAAAAAGAATAATAAGGGGGATCTCATTACTCTCCTCAAAGGGATTTTTCACCCCAACCAGCTCCAGAATTAGCAGAAATTCCATCAACCAAAGCCACAGGCACAAAAGGAAGGAGGTTACTCTTCCCCTCACCAGCTACTACAGTTGAAGCTAAAGCTAGGAGGCCCTTCACCAGGTCATTAACCAAGAAGGAAAGTGTTGAAAAATAGGTCATAACAAAAGCTTCTATCAAGAGGAAGGATAAAGGTAAAGTTGAAGATGTTGAAAAATATATTGAAGTCACAGACATAACCACTCCCCCTAAAAACCCTACCTTCAAAAGATTGATCAAACAGCTTAGAGAAGCCAGAAAGGAGATTGTTGAATTGAAGGGACAAGGGTTGTTTGAGAGGAAAATTTTGAAGGATCTGATGGATATGTATTTGGAGACTATTGATAAATCCATATTCACAGCAAAGAGATTTATGCCCCTCCATAGGTAGCTTAAGAATTTATACAGATAGAACATGGATTTACAAGCTCATATCAGAAGAATTAAGCTAGAGTTGCAGCCTTTCAAGGAAGAGTTAGCGTAAAGGAATTTGAATGTGTTGTCCCAAGCTACCACCAGAAGGAGTACCAGACTCAAGAGGTGAAGTGAAATGTATTTAAGAATATCAGTTTTGAAAGTGGTTATCCTTGCATTTTGAAGATTTTGGGGAAAGTATAATGCATATAGCTGAGTTTTCACTCATACATCATATTATGAGGCTTCTACAGGCTTACCTAACTCAGGGGAAAAAATTGGGTGTTTTTGGCTCAAACTGGACAAATTGGACAGCTACAGGACATTTTGCATCGCCTGGCGCTGCAAACTGGACTACACGGTCTGACGCTGCAAACTTCGCTGTGAAATCCGTTGCGAACTCGATGATACAGTCAATGCTATAGGATTCGCTGCAAACTCCTATTTTGATGGATTCAAGAGGATAAATGGTCACCAGATGGCTTGGGGAGAATGGTACAACTGTTAAGAGTTCAATTAAAGCTGGAGGATACCTGGAAACAAAGGAAATGCGCTCAAAGGACACCTCACTATGCAATATTTAGGTGTTAGGATAGTTGCCAACATTAGCCTTTTTTATAGCAGTTTGTTTTTTCCACTTTGTATAGGTGTAATATTTACAGTTTTAGATGAAAGAATCCTATGTTAGAGGATGAACTCACATTGTATGTTATCATTCCCTATCTATGGCTATAAAGGCAGCATTAGAAGACATTTTGTGGGTTCGAATGGTTGATGTAAAAGACCTTTTTTGGTGATTTTTATGAAACAGAGCCTAATCTGGTTTTGATGTATCAGAATTGATGAAATCTTGTTTAATGGAAGTTAGTTATCTTTTTGCCATCTTATCTCTCTCACTCCGAAATTGTACAGTCATTGAAGGTTTCAAATGATATTTTGTAGTTGTATGACAATGGATGTTTGATTGTGATACTGTTATAGCTTTCTCAAAGTTTTTTTTGTTTGCTTGGATTTAAGAATTTCTTGTATCTGAAGAATTTCTCTCCTTTGTCTACTAGCATAGCCTGAAGCTAGTGGTAGGCTCACTTAATTTTCTTATTAAATCTTCCTTCTAGTCACACTAATCCTTAAAACCCTGACCTAAGCTAAACAAGACCTCTTTTGTTGATGCACTTGATCTAGAATTTCTTGTGTTTTGACATTGTTGAACCAAGTTTTATCCATTTGACACCACATTTTAAGACTTATCTCATAAACCTATTGATGGGTATTGAGCTTGCACTTTAGCAGTCAAAGTGTAACTTTCAGTGCTAACAGATACCATGTTGGGAAATGGGGTGGAATATGACATGAAACAGAGAACAGAGTTCTGCAAATAATTGAAGAGGGAAAAAAATATTTCGAAGATAAAGGGTGGTGTCTAAAGAAACCCTTACAACACTTAAGCAAAGTGCACTATGATCAGAAAATCACAGTGCATATTGGTTCTCGATCGCATGATCGTCATGATGAAAATGACCCAATGGGTATGCTTTTTGTGGCCTCAAGATATCATTGATTTCCATAGAAACCGGAATATCTTGTTCACATGTAATCATCGGTTTTTAGAATTGACTCTGTCAAAACTGCTCTGTCGAGTCGGATCGACAAGGATGCTTGACCCGATCGCCTACGCATCCAACTCATAGTCAATTGTTATGTTGGTCAATCCACCACCTAATTATCTTCTACTATTGGTTGACTATCTAATCGAAAGACATGTCAACTACTCAACCGACTCGTGTAGTGTGTTGGTCGATTGCTCAACCGTATGTATCCAGATGTAGGGTCGACCTCTCGACCAACTAAACTCAAGAGATGTGTGATGAACCATCAATCCTTGATGTTCCAATAGGATGATAAGAAGAAAAACTCTAATTACGAGATAATTATAGTTTTTTGGGTTATTAATGTTTCCTCTAGTAGTGATAGGAATCCAGAATTATATTAAAATAGATATTATGACTACCTAGAAAATATACTTGAGTTAGACTTGAAATCCTTCAAAGTATTTATCTTCTAGGTTTGTTGGTATATGTTTTTTTTTTTTACAAAAATTGAAAAAAAAATTATATATAAAAAGGCATGATCAAAGTCATAGATTACAAAAAGGGGTGTTGGTTAAGGGAACCATCTACAATGATTTATGATAGCTTACTACAAGGAACTGTCCAAAAAATCTACTCTAGATATTGGTTACAACCGGAGTTTACCAGACATAGCCATTTTTACAAAAAAAAATTGAAAATTTGTCTACAATTCTTATTGACTCTTATCCTTGGGGCCTCGTTCTTCTTCTGGTGGCATTTATAGGGCGATGTTCAGGTCTGGAAGGACTGGGTCAAATCTTCTCCCACACTCCTCTCTTTGGCTTTGCTCTGTGGAATTATGAGCTCTCGTTCCATGCAATTCTTCAATCTTTGTCCTTGTCTTCTTAGGAAATCAACCTCATCTTGGAGCTGGTTTATCAGAGCTCGATGTTGCAACAGGGTTTCCATCGTGAAGCTTAAAGTGGAGCTGTGGGAATCCAACCTCATGGCCAATTGTTGGGTGGTGAAGAAATTGTCTCCCACCATCTCCTCCTTTTGGTTTTTCTGACCTGGACGCTGATAAATTATAGAGGTTCCTTTGGCTGTTGAATATTTCTTGAGCTTTCTGGTAAGGTCTGTGTCTGCACTGCCAATGTTGCTACCTGGGTATGTGTCTTGAGTGTGTCGCTAGCCTCTGGAAGTTATGTCAGTGGCCACTTCTCTCTTTGTTGAATTGATGCTTAGACTACCCAATTCCTATTGGATCTTATTCCTTTCTCCATGTTTAAGTTCTCCTCTATGGCGATCCCTATTATGTTCACTGGGTGAGCCAATGTTGTCGTAGTGCTCTCGATCTGTTTTCCTTACCTCTTCCTTTTCTGCGCCATCATACCTGTTGTTGCTTCTCTCTAAATTTTGGCTTGTATTTCCGGTGTGTATCCCTTCATCGGACATATTCTTTAATTCCAAAAACTTCATGTGGATGCAAAGACAATGTACCGGGCTCTGCCCATCCTAGATTCCCCTTATGGCTGCCATATTTTAATGTGCGGGAGTGTGGAAGTGACTCTCAGGAGGGGAGGTGGCATGCTCTACCAGCATCCGCATGTTGTGGATCCTTGCTTCAATCTCTTCATGGTATGTTATCTTGCACGACATTAATGGAGCGGTGAGGGGAAAGTAGAAAGTGTGGGGTGGGAGTGACCTTAGATGTAGGTTCCCACAGAGAGTGAACATATTGCAGCATAGGAGATACATACTCACAGGTTGCGACGTACCAATTCTCACGATCTGGATGTTGGCTAAGTACGATGATCCCCCAGGCATGACGGGAGGTCGACCTGAAGAGATTTTGAGTTGGAGAGCCACGTGGAGGAGGTTGCCAAGTGGAGCGCAGACCCAAGTGTGTTGGAGCATTAGAGAGGCATTAGGGAGGTGTTAGGAACTCAGTCCTTCCCAATACTTCCAAATGACCAGTGCTTCTGCCTATGGCTCTATTAGCCTGCTCGTCTGCGCTCCCGTTGTTTGATCGTCGAACATGATAGAAGGTGGGGAGCATAGAAGAAAGTGTGTCTATGGTTCTATCTATGATTTTTTTCATAATTGAGTTCTTTGGGATTGTACTTTTGATGAAGTACCTTATTATCATCTTGGAGTCCCCTAGGATGATCAGCTGGTTGATTTGACGATCCTTCGCTAGTTGAGCCCCTTTGAGAATTGCATATGCCTCTGCTAAGTTATTGGTGGTTATGCCTAGATTCCACGAGTAAGTTAGCAGTCTTTGTCCTCTAGGGATGAACAAAACCCCTCCTGCTCCTGCCTCCCCTGGGTTCCCTTTAGATGCACCATCGAAACATAGAACATGACTCTTTTGGGTGCTTAGCCAAATTTTGAAATCTTGGGGTGAGAAATTAAGCTGCCAACATGAAGTCTTTCTTGGTAAGCAAGTGAGGGGAGCTTCCGAGAGATTTAGCTTGGTTAACCAAGCTTCTTCTTCAATTCTCAAAGGATCATGTGCTTGAATTGTTGCTTTCTTGGAAGAGATAAACTCCCTCGGTTGGTCGATTTCATTTATCGCAACTACAAGGGGGGAGGCGATTTTTTATTTGAAAATTATTTTGTTTATTTCCAGCCAAATTTGCCAGCATAAAATTTTTATCGAGGCCTTCCAGGCTTGACTTAGGTTCGGGTTCCTATGAAAAGATCCTTTGTAGTGTTTTCCCCATTTACCAATCAGACTTATGTTGCTTGTCATCCTTGATATTTGAGGGACTAATTCTAGGAAGACGTTGTTCAT
The DNA here is from genome assembly GCA_009831015.1 of Picea engelmannii. Taxonomy (NCBI): domain Eukaryota; kingdom Viridiplantae; phylum Streptophyta; class Pinopsida; order Pinales; family Pinaceae; genus Picea; species Picea engelmannii. The sequence continues at coordinate 9,169 of WSFP011470661.1, forward strand.
CACATGTTTAGTGAAATTGCAATTTATGAACAAATGATCAGTGTTTTCCAAGCTATTGGTGCACAGGGAACATCTAAATGGTCCCATATAGCCTCTTTTGCTCAAGTTTTTGCATGTTAGGAGTTTATAATGATCCAATTGCCAACAAAAGATGTTTATCTTTGGGACGTTATTTGGGCTCCATATCTCTTTCCAAATGGCGGATTTGTTTGGCATATCACAATCTTCTAGGAGCTTCTTGTAGCCCATATTCATTGTGTACCTTGATTTCCCCCAGCTTCTGTTATCCTTTTGACTGAGGCAGACTGGGGTGTTTCCATAGATCACTAGAAGGAATTGCTTAGCCTCATCTCTTAGGAGGGGAGGGACATCACCTAGATTCCAGCTTTCCCAAGTGTCATTCTTGTGCCAATTTGAAATATCAAAGAGGGTGGATTTACCAAAAGAGGAGAGCCAAAACCTGAATTGGTTCAGTGAAGGAATACTAGAAATTACCCCCATCTCTGAGAAGTTATCCTCCCATATCTTGATTTATTTTCCATTTCTTGGGTTCCATTTGAGGTGGGATTGAATTAGCAGCACAAACGCTAGAATTAGCTTCCAGATGGGGGAGCCTGATTGCCCAAGGTCTACACCCTCTAAACATATTTTTCTTACTCTGGATATGTACTTATTGCATATTGTTTTTATCCACCATTCTTTATCACCAGTGATTACACGCCAAATTAGCTTAGCCCCCAGTGCTAAAATTATCCTTTCCGGGTCTCGAATGCCTAATCCCCCATTTTCTTTAGGGGCGCAAATAATGGACAAGTTTACCATATGGAATTTTTTTTCTATGTCTTTGCCTCCTTGCCAAAGAAATTTCTTGGTAATTCTGGCCATTTCTTTTTTGATTCCCACCGGAGCATAGAGGGTTGAAAATTGGAAAATTGGAAAGGAAGATAAAATTGACTTTATTTAGACGACCATGTCTGTTGGATTTAGCCACGTTTCTCCCCAAATATCAAATTGGTATTTGAGTTTTTGAAGAATCGCCTGCCAAGTCTCCCCTGGGAGGGATTTAATACTGATGGGGATGCCTAAATACTTGAAGTATTTCTAGTCTATCGAGAATGAGAATTGGAGGACGCTGGCAATTCTAGCCATTGTTCCCGCTTTTATGTTCCAGACGTAAATTTGAATTTTATGTTTGTTGATAAGTCCCCTCGAATCTAGTTTGTACTGGTCCAAGGCTGCATTGAATCTTCAAGCCATTGTTTGAGAAGCTCCTTCAAGAAGAAGAGTGTCATCAACGAATTTTGAATTATTTATCCTTCTGACACCCCTAGCAATTTTCAATACTGGAATATTTTTGGTGGCTCTTTCTTGCTCCAACCTTCTATTTAGTGTTTATGCCATAATGATATACAACAGAGGAGAGAGAGGGAGTCCTTGTCAAAGTCCTATTTTGTCTTGGAAAAACAGAGTTGGGTGCCCATTTATTAAAGGCGCTATCCAAGGGGACGAGATACAAGCCTTGATCCAGGAAACGAAGGAGTTGTTAAAACCAAATTTTTTTAACACATAAAAGAGGAATTCATGTTTCACTCGATCAAAGGAATTTTCCATATCAATTTTGATGATCATTCCTTTTTCTTTGTTCTTAACACTGGAGTTGATAGCTTCCTGGACCAAAATTATGTTGTCCCATATTTGTCTTTTGGCCGCGAAGCCTCCTTGATTTGGGAGAATGATCCTTGGGAGCAGGTGCTTTATCCTATAGGCTATATTTTTTGTGAGAATCTTGTAGGATACATTGGAGAGTGAAATGGGGCGAAAACGATCAAAAGTGTTTGCATTTTTAACTTTAGGGATTATTGCAAGAAAGGAGGTATTGGTGGCTCCTCCTAGCTTGCAGATAGTTTAGACATATATGGTCATACAGAGCAGGTCCTTTTTAATGATTCCCGAACAATTTTTGTAGAAGTGGAGAGTGAATCCATCTGGCTCGAGAGCTTTATCTGGGTCAAATTGGAAGACAACAACTCTGACTTCCACTTCTGTGACTACCTTTGTCAGTTCTTGATTACCATGATCCTTTATCAACTGCGGGATCGGTTCCATGAATTGCATACTCTGTTCTTTATTATCTGCTCCATCCTGGGTATAGAGATTTTTAAAATGGGAGGAGGATTCCTTTTTTTATCTCTTCAAAGGAATTAATTACTTCCCCTGTAGCTTTTTTAATTTCCTCCATTGTGTTCTTGTACTGTCTTGCTTTGGCCTGCTTATGAAAAAAGGAGGTATTTTTGTCCCCTACTTGGAGCCACAAAGCTCTGGATTTTAGTCTCCATTCCTTTTCTTTGTTATGGAGTGCCCTTAAGTAATTTTGAAAGTGTTCTTTCTCCTGCTCTAGGTGCCTGGTTTGTATTTCACTATTGTCCAAATCAATGTGCAGATCTTCTAACTTCTTTTTATGTCTTTCTACTTCTTCTTTTGTGGTATGGAAGGAAGCTTTGGCCCAGACCTTTATTGCTTGCTTTGCCTTTTTCATCTTTTGCTCCCATATATACACAGGGGTTCCATACACCCAGGTAGCCCAGATCGAGGAGATTAGGGGGAGGAAATTCGGTGAGTCCATCCACAATGGGTTGAATTTGAAAGGAATGGGACCCAGGTTTTCTGCTTTTACAAGGGAAATGGCTATTGGGCGGTGGTATGAAATGCCCCAAGACACTATTTGGGAGGAGATGGAGAGCAAGCGAAAGAGAAGAGGGATATGGATGAGGAAATGGTTCAGCATGGCGGCTATGTGTCCCACCCCTGTCCTTTTATTAATCCAAGTATATTTCCCTTTGGAGGGTTGGACGTCAAACGGATCTAGGTCTGAGATCAGATCCTCCATATGTTCTCAAAACTGGTCCCTAACAAAGGTTCCTCCCTTGTTTTCCCCTCGATGAAGTGTTGTGTTGAAATCCCCTACTATAATGTAGTTGTCTTGGGCTCCTAACTCTTTAATTTTCATTAGCGTTTCCCAGCACTGCCTCTTTTCCCAGTAATTATTAGGCATATAAACATTGCAGATAGGGTAGATGATACCTAATTGGAGGTGCTTAAGTTTTACCAACGTATCGTGAGTTGATTCCACTATTTGTTCTTCTTTATAGAGATGACTATTCCACATTGTACAAATCCCTCCTGAGGCGCCTCTAGCGTTCAACGTCGTTCCGCTACTTGTTTTCCAGATTTGCTTCATTTCTCGCAGGGCCTCATCTCCCTGTAATTTTGTCTTCTGGATTAATAGGATATCGGGATTTTCTACTCGAAATAACTTTCCCATGGCTTGTTTTTTTTTCCTCTGGCCCAGACCTCTGCAATTCCAAGAGATTACCTTCATTATTTACTATTGTGCTTTGATGCCCCCTTCTTCGTGGGCTAAGATTGCCCCTTTGTTGCTTGAGATTTCCCATTTTTCCCGTCTTTTTTGTGAATTTCCTCCAGTGTTGGTTGGGTTCCTAGCTCTTTGTCATGGGTAGTCGCTTTTTCCCTTCTTGTTTTATTTTTTTCCTTCATGCTTTCGTAGTTCTAGCATTCTTTGGGATTTCCAGGTCCATCTCTTCTCTAGAGTCTTCTTGGCTATCTTCCTCCTGTGTTTGGTGTATTTCCTAGAGTTGAGGATCTGGATCCACTGAGGGTGTCGTGAGATCCACATCCTGATCTGGAAGATTGTCTTCTATATTTTCTTTAGAACTAATCAAATCTGCTTCTAATGTTTCCATGGGTTCGTATTTGTTCTTACTACTTTCAGCTTCATCCTCAATCTGTATTGGGGATTTCCCTTTACTTGGCAAGGGAGGCATGGAATTGCTTTTTCACTCCTGTTGTTGGTTACCTACTATGTTCGTTGTTTTCTTTATTTTTGCTTGTTACCATTGATTTGATGCCTTGTTTTCTGGGTGCTCCTAGATCACCTTAGGACAGTTTTTGGCGAAGTACCTGTATTCATGACAGGATTTGCACTTAAAGGGAAGTTGTTCATAGTCCACAGTTTGGATGTATGACCACCCATCCAAAGTGAGTTGGATTGCTTCTAGGAGGCCTTTCTCCAGGTCTACTTCTAAACATAATTGTGCACAAGATTGCAACCCGTCTTGTGGCTCGACCCGATCGATGAACCTTCCCAAAGAGTTGCTTATATTTTTTATTGTTTCATCATTCCAGCAGTGGAGGGGCAAGAAGGGGAGCCTAACCCATACTGGAACCGCTAAGGGAATTTAATTCTCCAAATTGAATTCTGGAGTCCATTTGTTCAGACACATTCCTCTAGTTCCCGTGAAATATGGGCCATTCCTAAATATCAAATCTCGATCTGCCTTATTTTCAAAGAGAAAAACGTAGAAGCCCTTACCACAAAATGTTATAGAAAGTTGTCCTCTGATTGTTTTCTTCGAGTTCTGCTCCAGCCATTGAGCCATTGCTTTGGGGGATGCCCAAATTCTCATAAACTTCCCTATCAAACCATTTTTGGCAAGACGGAGGGCAAACGGTCTCGAGGAAGGGAGTGGACAGAAAATTTTGGAATCACATCCAACCTTTTGACAAACTGGGATGGAGGGGATCCCTTGGAAGATTTCGAGTAAGAGGGGATCAGCGCTTGAAATGTTGCAAGGTCAGGTGGAAGTGGGGGTTGGGGAGGGTTGCGATCCCCCAAGATAGAGCCCACGGCGGCCAGAGTCAGCAACCCTAGATGTTGTCAGGGGAATCTTGTGATGCAAATATTTTGCGAGCTCACATATTACCAATGTTTAAGGTTTGTTGGTATATGTTATGGATGAATGAACATGATATTGATATGACTATTATTTAGCATGATAATGGATTTATCATGATTAATATGACGTTATTTGAGTTGGGCACAACACCTTATTTCCTTCCAAGTCAGTGTGAGTAAGTCTTTTATTCATAGGTGCCAAACAAAGCAAGTTGGTCATAAAATTTAATGTTGGGTATGTGTTATATTCTTTGCATGGTTAGAATTAGTGTCTACACTGCACAAGGGGGTAAGAAGGGGGTGGAGTGCCCCCTTTCCTGAGGTTTATAGGGGACGGGATCCCCCCTGCGTGGGAGTTTGAGGGCAACGCCCCCGGAAAAAAATTTGGTTGGTTTTTTGTGTCCGTTTTTGGGCAGTTTTTTAGCACATGGTTTTTGTCAATGGTTTTCTATTTCCGGTTAAGGAACTAATGTTGTTGACTAATCTGGGTTATTATATTATGGTTTTGGATGCTACAAGATCCTATATGTATATTGTATTGTAAAAAATGTTTGAAGTGAATGAACATAGAATATGTTGGTTTTCCTAGTTTAGGTTTCCATGGGAAAAATATTTGTGTAATGTGTGTATTTGCCATTGTATATTTTTTGTTCTTTTATTGAAAATATGTTTGGAGTAAACAATTGTACAAGGTTAAAATCTACATTTGGTATCAGAGAAATTATTGGCTTCAAGGGAACTCCTTTGTGGTTAAGGGTTTGGCTTGGGACTATGATAAGCCTTGTTACAGTGGGAGATTTGTGGTATTGATTCCTCTAGTGAAAAGAAATGGCAAGCGGTTTGAAAATAGAGATCAAGAAGTTTAATGGGAAAAATTTTGAGTTGTGGAAGCTCAAGATGGAATATCTATTGGTAGACATAGATTAGTGGATCATGGTGGATCTAGGTACTACACCTATAGGAACGTCAGTAGATGACTAGAAAAAGTTGGATCGGAAGGTGAAGAGCATAATCTGGTTGTGTCTCTTAGATTAAGTATTATTGAATGTGTCAGGGGAAGCTACAACCAAAGAGTTATGGGATAAGTTTGGGAACCTATATTATTCTAAGCCCCTGGTAAATAAATTGTTCCTGCGGAAGAAGTTGTATAACCTAAGGATGAGAGATGGAGACTCTGTGACAGAGCATACGAACACCTTCAATATTGTGGTAAGTCAATTATTATTTGTTGAGATTAAAATTTCATATGAAGATAAGTATATCAATTTACTGTGCTCTTTACCATATTCATGGGGTGGTCTGATTATGGCCAAAGGTAGTAATACAAATACCTTGAGTTTCGATGATGTGGTCTCTTCCTTTTTGTAGGAGGAGATAAGATGGAAGAACATGGAAGGACAAAGCACATATGCATTATTTTGAAGCGGACACTCTTGGGAAAGAAATAGATCTAAGTCCTCAAGTGGGAGATCTAAATCTAAGGGTAGATCTAAATATCCTGAAACGTTTGTAAAGGTATGTTGGAGATGTGGAAAAGAGGGGCACTTCAAGAAGCAATGTAGATCCAGGAACGTTGAGAGAGTGAAGGGATATGAAGGTGATCCCTCTATAGAATAATAGACCTCCAATGAAGAAGGAGTGGATGTGTACTTGTATTCTTCAAGCACACATGCAGATCATGAGTCATGGTCGGTTGACTCAGATGCATCCTTTCATATGACTCCCCATAGGGAATGGTTCTGTGAATATGAAAGGTATGATGGAGATAATGTTTTCCTAGGTGATGACTTGACAACCAGAATCATAGGACAAGGAAAATTCAAGTTGTCGATCATAGATGGAAGGATTAGAACACTGCCTGGTGTTCTGCACATCCCAGGATTGGCCAAAAGTTTGATTTATGTAAGCAAAATGGACGATGCAGGGGTAAAAATAGTATTTGAAAAAGAAACTTGTAGGATAGTTCAAAGAGAAATGGTGTTGTTGAAGGGAGTTCAAATTGGAACTTTGTATAAGTTGCAAGGAAGCACTGTTATTGATGGGTGTAACAGTTCCATTGTTCCTGATATTGGAGTTGAAAAAGAAAAAACTACTAAAATCTCTAGAGAAAAGGTTATGTTGTGACATCAAAGACGGGGGCATATCGGAGGGAAGGGTCTTTGACTACTACATGGTAAAGGTATGGTTGAAGGTATGTTTGGATTTTGATTTCTATGAAAATTGTGTCTATGGGAAGCAGAATTGGGTAAGATTCCCCTTTGGTGCAACGAGGAAAGAATGAATTTTATAGCTACTGCACATTGATGTGTTTGGTCCTGTGTTGATTCCATCATTGGGAATATATGTGTACTATGTCTCATTCATAGATGAATTCTCAAGGAATACTTGGATATATTTCCTCAGGAAAAAATCTAAAGTTTTTGACAGGTTTAAAGAGTTCTAAGGATCTTGTTGAGAATCAAATAGAGGAAAGAATTAAGGTGTTGAGAACATATAATGGTGGAGAGTTCTACGAGAATCAATTTCAAGAATTCTTTAAGAAATGTGGTATAGCAAGGCAAAAGACTATTCCTTATACACCTCAATAGAATGGAGTTGCAGAAAGGATGAACATGGTGTTGATGGAAAAAACAAGGTGCATGCTTAGTGGTGTTGGGTTAGAGAAATAATTTTGGGCAGAGGCAGTGGGTACTTCATGTTACCTGGTCAATCGATTACCCTCATCAGCACTGGATGACAAGACTCCACATGAGGTATGGACTAGTAAGAAACCCTCTCTCATACATCTCAAGGTATTTGGTTGTGAGGCCTATGTTCATGTTCCAAAGGAAAACAAGAGTAAGCTAGATAAGAATGATGAAAAGTGTATCTTTATTGGGTATAAAGATGGTCTCAAAGGTTATAATCTTTGGAACCCGAAAACTAAGAAGGTTGTGTATATCCGAGATGTGGTATTTAGAGAAATGAAAGATGTTGTCAAATAGGAAGTCATACCAAGTAAGGAAGAACCAAAGAAGAAAGAAATTGAGTTAAAGGATGATGAAATGAATCAAACTCTCCAGAAGAATAAGAATCAGAAGAAGAAGATCCTCATGCTCCAGTATTAAGGAGATCGGTTCAAGAGAAAAGGATATCGGAAAGGTATACTCCACCTAATTTTCTATCAAATTTTGCTTTTTCTATTATTGATGATGGTCCTAGAACTGTTAGGGAGGCAGTGGATTCAGAGGATGGAAAACTCTAGAAAAAGGCCATGGTTGAAGAAATGGCAGGCTTAGATAAGAATGAGGCTTGGGATCTAGTGGAGTTACCAATTGGGAGAAATCCCATTCGTAGCAAATGGGTATTTAAAAGGAAGTTAAATGTAGAAAGCAAATGGAGGAATAGAAAGCTCGGTTAGTAGAAAAGGGTTATTCCTAGGTTGAGGGAATTGATTTTGGTGATATTTTTTCTCTTGTTGCCAAATTAACCTCTATTATATTTTTGTTATTTGTTTCTGTTGTGTTTGATTTTGAATTAGAACAGATGGATGTGAATACAACATTCCTACATGGGGATCTGGAAGAATAAATCTACATGAAATAGCCAGAAGAATTTGTTGTGAAGGGAAAGAAGGAGTTGGTATGCAAGTTGAAAAATTCTCTTTATGGTTTAAAATAATCACCAAGGATCTGGTATCAAAAATTTGATACTTATATGTTGGTACTTGGCTTCACAAGAAGCAAAGAGGATCATTGTGTGTATTTCAAATTAATTGGTGATCATTTGATTTATTTTGTCTTGTATGTGGATGACATGTTGTTGATAGGAAACAACAAGGAGATTATCCAGGATGTGAAAACT
>ML877637.1:13752-25956 GCA_009831015.1 Picea engelmannii
AAAGACTATAACAAAAATACTCCTATCAATAAGCCCAATGAAATAGGACTCCGACAAAGCCCCCCCACTAGACTCCCATCAACAAGTATTAAGCATTCTTCAAATTCTGGAAAAGTTCTAAAAATAATGTTTTGAACATACAAAGACATACGTGACAAATTGTAATAACTCATCTTCATATCATCTTAATTTACTTATCATTTGATGTAATTATTTGATGCATGTGATTGAATTGGTTCCTTAGCTTACATATCTATTCATTAAGTTTGTGTGGAATGGGGTCCTTTTATTAATGGTATGTCATCCTTTCCTATTAGTGACTTGGAACAATGCTCCCTACCTTTATTAGTCCCTGTTAAAGGACAAAACTCTAGTGTTCACTTCAGCGTTAAACTTCAATTACTTTGTCGTTGACTAGACATATTTTCTATGCTCCTCAAAGTTCTACATAGAAGAAAGAAAATAATCATTTTTTTAATTTCTTTTATTCAACTTTCTTTTGGCTAATAATCTTGACCTCTTATTGCACAGTTTTTTTTTCCCGCCTTTACATAACATTTACATATCCTAAGTTTGGAGCCATTATATATTCATTATAGTCATTGTTTACATAGCCTAAGTTTTCTAATTTTTCTAAATTTTCATTTGAGTTCAATAAATAAATAGAACCTGACAAAACACATTTTTGCAAATATTTTATAACCAAACTTTAGTGAAGTTCATGAAGCTCATAATGCATATTTATTGCTATCATTAAATTTATGTCCATTTGGTTGCTAAAAAATTATGAAAGGTAAGTCAGATTTATTTATTGCTATCATTAAATTTATGTTTATTTGGTTGCTAAACAATTATGAAAGGTAAGTCAAACAATCTCTGACTATGTGGTGAATTTTTTCAATATTGCGCACCCACCGCCACCGCCATCATCAGTGCTTTAGCATTGTAACTCTCATATTTATCCTTATATATTCACAATGCAGTTGAGTTGATTTTTCTAGGACCATTGTTGGCCCTTGGTTAAGGAAGAAAGTGAAGATCAAGGAAGAAAAGGGAAAATGCAAACTGCGCGGAAGACACGGTGATTGTTACTGGGTCAAATTAAGCAAAAGAGCAGAAAAGATGGAGCGAAGTAAGAGGAAGCAAGATGTTGGACGTGGAGATCAAGGATGACAGATCATCAAGGAAGATGGATCGTGGACAACTCAGCAAGTGGAAAAATTCACCGTTGGATTCTTTGGAGCACCGCGTGAGAAGGAAGGAAAGACAGGATGGCGAAGCCCTAAAAATACGGGTCAAGTTGACCTAGGGTTTTAGACACCTTGGGTTTTAGTATCTAGGGTTTTGACACTTAGGTCTCAACCTAAGGCTATCAGTGAGCTATTGTAATGTATAAATAGAGGTCTAAAGGACCTGGGATGGGTTGTTGTTATTATTGTTGGTACTAAGTTGGTTGAGGATTCATTACTATTGTGTTATCAAGTGAGTACGATTGTGTGAGAGAGAAGTGATGAGTGTAGAGCCTTTTGGTATTGTCAGATCTTCAGTTGGGTGTGAAGATCAGTCCTGCAGCTGGGTGCACATGAAGGGGAGAGACAAAGAGGAGAAGAAAGAAGATCTGCTAGCTAAGAGCACAGACAAGAACTGTATGCTTCATCTTAATATATTATAAAGCATAGTTTTTTGGACGTGTCCCTAGAGAGAGAGGATGAACAACGTATGTCTGTTGTTGTGTGTTTGATTGATGCTCTATTATTTGTCATTTGACATACTGCTATTTGGGTTACTTTGTTAAATCTGATAGATATTTGCGCGGAGTAGATCTGGACTGGTAAGTGATATATAAATGTTGTATTGCTCCTGTATTAGATCCACTTGGTATTTCATTTGGTTTTAGAAATCTCTTTCCTGCAACCCCCCATAGCTACTTCGGGTGAGACCGCATCTGCCTCGTAGGTGTTTCCGAAAGGGCAAGTAGTTAAGGTTTATTAGTGCACTCTTGGAGCTGAACCCTGGCTCTGCCCCTATGCCAACAAATGGTTCCGTTGCCGAGACCATAATCTTCTTGAGGGAATGTCAAGGTGGTTTCCATCAAATAAATAGATCCAGAAGTGGATAGAAGATCAAGAAAAGGACTTCGTTGAAGCCCAGAACAAGAACCCTAATCTTAGTATAGAAGATTGGCTAGAAAGATATATATTTACTGATATACACGAGATTTTATTTGGAGGAATCCATAGAGAGTTATAGGAGTGGCTAGCTAGGCTAGCAGATACCCAATTTAAGATCAGAGCTAGGCCACCTGTAGTTTGGACGTCAGCTCTGATCAAGAGGGTGAAGAGAGTTGATAATGTTGTGTTAAGAGAAATAGATCACTGGTTTGATAGTACCATTGGAAGGTATATCACTGAGTTTGTTTTTGAAAGAGTAGAATCGTATAGCCAAGCAAAGATATATTTATTTAAGGGACCTAGAGGAAAATTTTTACATTTTCTAAAGCTGAAGATCAAGATTCTATTGCATGAGCAGAACATCTTAAAGATACAGTAGTTTGCTGGATTGAAGAGTTAATGTTCAATAACTCAGACAGTGACAGCGACACAGAGGCTAGACATACGTGCAATGGGAGAGTGTTCAGAGAAGTTCCTCTTGTGAACCTGTTTAAGCAGAACTACAGGGATGAGGGTTTCTACAGTGGAGAAGAGGCAGATCTGACAGATGAGGAGAATGCAGAGTCCTCTAGGCCAGAGGAAGGGAAAGCTAAAGAACCTCGCTAGGAAGAGCCAGAAGCTTTAGGAACTGTGCAAATTGTTTAATTAAGTACTATCACTCCTCTTATTGATTCAACAACGTTAATAAATCAGAGTAATTAGAGTCACCCGAACGTTCAGAGCACTGTCACTAGTATCCCAACACCTACTCAGTTAGGAAACCTAGGAAGATCTATGGCAGATGAGATGAGGTTACCCACCTTCAAAGGAGATGGATCTAAAGATCCTGATCAACACTGGTTTCTATGCAAAGCCATATGGAGTATTAAGAACATCACCGACGAAGCTTTCAAACGAGCTCAATTTAGTATTACCCTAAGAGACCGCGCACTGAGCTGGTACATGAAGTTTGTTAAGAGAATTGCCCAGCCTAAACTGCTGAATGAGATCAAGAATGCATTGATTTCCAAGTTCAAGAAACCCAAGTCGGAGTCATAGTGCATTACAGAACTAAAAGAAATCAAGCAGAGAATAGTTGAACTGGTATGGGAGTTCAATCAGAGGTTTAAAACCTTGACAGTCCACTTGAGTTTCTAGATCCCAGACGAGCATAAAAAGGAATTGTTCATTGTTTCTCTCTTACCACACATCAGAGTTCCTCTAATGCAACAGAATATTGCTTCATAGGTTGAGGTGCTAGAGATCGCCATGAAGCTATAATCAACCCCTATGGGAGAATCCAGTTCAGGAATGAGTCAAATATTGAGTTAGCTAACTAGTTTGTCTCTGCAAGTTGAAGATATGAAGAAAGACAAGGGAAAAGACAAAAGGGAAGATATCTGGTGTGTCAGATGCAAATCAGAAGGCCATGACAAGGAGCACTGTCCCCTATTCCATGAATACTTGGCCTCTGGAGCTCCGAGCCCCTTGAAGCAAGTTACCCTAACTTGGTGAGAGGTATGTAGAAATAGACACCGGCCTGATGAGTGCTATTACATGAAAATATATGTTCAGACACCCATAAATTTTTATTGCACATTTTGTAAGTCTGTGGGGCATGATGATAGGGATTGTAGGGATTACAACCTCATGCAAGAAAGTTCAAGGGATATATACAAAATTCAAGGCGAAGTACAGCAAGAAGGAAACACTACGTAGTATAACTCCCCTCGGAGAGGAAACTTCAACCCTCGTGGTGGATTCCGAGGAAGAGGAAGAGGAGGAGGTATGGGTCTAGGTTGAGGACAGATAATATGTTATAACTGTACACAGCCGAGACACTTGGTAAGGGATTGTTAGAACCCTTGTACCACTTGCAGCTATTGCAACTCCTTTGAGCATGTTCTCAAGGAATGCCCGACATTGCTGGCTAAACTTTAGGAGAGACAGGGACCTCATCAAAACCCAAAAATACAATTAATCAAATCAGAACCTCGCGGAGGATACCCTAGAGTCGTTGATATCACTCAAGGAGGTGCTATTACAAAAGAAGACATAATGATACAAGGAAAGACTACAGAAGAATCAAGAGTCAGGAAAGCTGCAGAAAAGACACAAATTTTTGATGCAAATAAAGAAAAACAAATGTTTCAGGAGGCAAGGAAAGAATTCAAGGGAGACCAAGATTATTCATCGAAGACACGACCAAAAGTAAGAGAATGTGGAATGCCTCCAGCATTCGATCATTCTTCTTTGCCCGGAGATGGAAAATAGGCAAGTAAACTTGTCAGTTTCTTGTATACGTTTATAGAGTTGATTAAAGATGAGAAATCCATACAATAACTGCAAAATTTGGTGAGATAGTATGAGATAGGAAGGGTAGATCCTTTACTGAATAAAGAAGAACATCAACTATCCAATAAGAGATCGAAAAATAAGGAACTACACCTGAATTCTCAAATTGGAGAGTATGATATAGACTATGTGGTCCTCGACTTAGGGTCAGAGGTCAATGTCACGACGAAGAAAACCTGGGCACTGATGGGAACACCTAAGTTGATCTAATCCCCTATCAAACTTAGGATGGATAATCAGAAATTTGTCATCCCCTTTAGAAGATTGGAACATGTCCCTGTGGACATCGATGGAGTCAGAACGTTTTCATACTTCGAGGTAATTGAGATAGTTGATGATAGTTGTCCTTACCCTGCACTGTTAGGAATTGATTGGGCTTTCAATAATTCCACTGTGGTCAATTTAAAGAAAATACGAATGACGTTTGAAGGAGATGGCCTTAGGTTCATCGCACCTTTATATCCCGATGAGCATAAGGGATATACAGACCCCATCAAAGAAGAAGACCGCACATATGAATTGGAAAACATATACGAATTAACAGCCAAACAACAGGATTACATTAATCCTATGGTGGATGGAAATTTGAGTTGGCGAAGTGACAATGCATGTTCATCAGATTCAGAATAAGCACTGGAGAAGTGGCAGAACAAAATGTACAAAGTATCTACAAGGAGATGTGCTAGATTAACCAAAGAAGTACGATGGATCGACACAACAATAAGCAACTTACCCACCTTTGATGGTCTGAATCCTTTAGAAACCTTCTTGTTGGACTTTGAGGAAAGTGTACCAACGCAACAATGATTGTTGGCAATGGATGAGGCCTTGAAATCCACACCAAAAAGATGGTGGGGGACACACAAAAACAACATTACATAATGGGTACAATGTAGTACTCCGATGACAACACGGTTCTCGACACAAGTAGAAGGATGCGAAGTTAGATACACAGGTCAGAGCTGTTCGAAGGACCATGTGTGAAGTTGAGAGGAAGCATGGAGAAGCATTCCTTAAGAGAAGTGGGTGCACAAATTCGTTAACACGTTGGACACAACCCCTATCAACTAGTACCTTCAAGTAGAGTTGTGCTTCATCACTACAGATTGGGAAGGTATGACTCAAAAATTTGCTAGTATCTTTTTATTCAAAAGCCAATATCCTACAGTAGATCAAGCATTATAGATTGTAAGATAGAAATTGTTCGAGGAGGCACCTAGCCTCCCTTTGGGACAAGGAGAGGACGAATGGACTGCGCCTCTCCAGAAACTGCAAGGTTGTTACAACATCAATACTGATAAAGACGATGATCCTAGGAAGGTGAACATCATAGAAATAGAAGGCCAGAGAGATGTGGAAGGACCATGAGTTGAGATACCATTTATTGGACATTTTCTCAAGATCAAGAAAATCAATATTGGAACAGAACAAACACTGAAGCTTGCAAATGTTCGATATTATTGGGATGTTGCCACTATTGACAAGATCACAAAATTGCTACATGAGTATCAAGACTTGTTTCCAATCAAGTTCATTGATGTGAAAGGCATTAAAGGGCCTATGGGAGAGATGCAGATCCCTTTGAAACTAGATGCAAGACTAGTCAAATAGAGACCCTATAGATTGAACCCTAAATATAAGGAGAAAGTGAAGATTGAGCTCAACAGAATGCTGGAAGAAGGGATTATAGAACCTGTCAAAGAATCATAATGGATTATCCCTATGGTGGTACAAGACAAGAATACAAGAGATATCAGGATCTACGTAGATCTCAGGAAGTTGAATGATGCATGGTTGCATGACCCCTTCCCTATTCCATTCACTAACGAAGTGTTAGATAATGTAGGAGGCTAGAAGGTATATTCTTTTACAGATGGATTTCCAGGATACCATCAGATCCATATTGCCAAGGAAGATCACCATAAGACTATCTTTTCCACAGAATGGAAATCCTACCAATATACAGTAATGCCATTTGGATTGAAGAATTCCCCAACCATCTTTTCCAGGGTGGTGTTCGAAGCATTCAAGGAGTTTCTACACAAGTTTCTAGAAGCATACTTTGATGATTGGACTGTCTTTAGTTTATTGAAAAATTATATCGAATGTTTAAGGCTAATGTTGGAAAAGTGCAAGCAGTGTCAGATTGCCTTAAACCTGAAGAAGTGCATTTACTTTTCACCATTTGGAGTGTTGTTAGGCCATATTGTATGCAAGCAGGGATTGCTGGTAGATCCATCTAAAATTGTCATCATAGTTGATCTACCCCCTCCTACTTCAGTCAAATAGTTGCGCACTACGCTGGGACACACTAGATATTACAGGAAGTTCATTAAAGGCTATGCCCAGATTACGGCACCCATGGAGAAGATTTTGAAGAAAGACTGTCAATTTCACTAGACAAAAGAATGCCACCAGATCTTCGACACGCTGAAACATAAAATGGTTACTGCGCCTATTTTGGTTTTCCCACATTGGAGCAAGGAATTTCATGTACATGTCGATGCATCTTCTATTGCATTAGGAGTTGTGTTAGCACAACCGGGAATAAGAGATATCGACCATCTGTTATCCTTTGCTAGAAAGAAGCTATCAACAACAGAGATCAATTACACCACTACCGAAAGAGAAGGGTTAGTCATGGTGTATGCGCTGCATAATTTTCGCCACTACTTGTTGGGAGGAAATTTTAAAATGTTCACTAATTACTCCGCACTGAAATAGCTAGTCAACAAGCCAGTGTTGGGGGGGAGAATATGTAGATGGCTTCTGTTATTTCAGGAATATGATTTTGAGATCATGGTTAAGCCAGGAAGAATGAACAAAGGTCCTGACCACTTACTAAGGTTGGAACATGGAGAAGAGCCTACTAGTTTGGAGGATACACTACCGGATGCACAATTGCTAGAAATTAGAAAGATTGGTGATCACTTTGCAGAAATAGTCCAGTTCCTGTCAACAAGAATGGCACCTAGTGAATATACAATCACCCAAAAGAAATAGCTAGTAGTGCGCGCTGTAGACTTTTCACTTATAGCTAGACAACTATACAACATGGGAGCTGATGAGATACTAAGGAGGTGTGTTATGGAAGCAGAACGACCATTGATCCTCACCGAAGCTCATGAAGGCATCGCATGAGGACACTACGCAGGGAAAGAAACTACACAGAAAGTTCTTAGAGATGGCCTTTGCTGGCCTACCTTACACAGAGATGCTAAGGAATATTACAGAGCCTGAGATGTATGCCAAAGAGTTGGGAAACCGTCTAGAAGAGATGAAATGGCATTAACACCATAACTGACCCTACAAGCATTTGAGAAATGGGCCATTGACTTCATGGGACCTATTAACCCACCAGGGAAGCACACAGGAGCAAGGTACATAATCACTGCGACAAAGTACTTGACCATATGGGCCGAAGAAAGAGTAGTTAAGGACTGTAGTGTCACTACAGTTGCAGGCTTCATATTTGATGACATCATAACTAGGTTTGGATGCCCGAAGATCCTTATGAGTGATCAAGGCACACATTTCATTAACAAAACAATTGAAGCTTTGACCGAGGAATTTACAGTTCATCATAAGAAGAGCACGCCTTCCCATCCACAAGAGAATGGGATAGTTGAAGCATTCAACAAGATTTTGGAGACAACGCTAACGAAGATTTGGAGTGTGAATAGGGATGACTGGGATTTAAGAGTACCAACAGTGCTATGGGCCTACAAAACTACTTGAAAGAAGCTGACAATGTAGACTTCTTTCAAACTGGTTTATGGTCTTGAAGTCATTGTCCCAATGGAATATTTGGTACCAAGCCTAAGAATTGTTGCCTTTACAGATATGGATGACACTGGCGCTCTTCGAGAGAGGCTTGCGCAATTGGTTGAATTGGAAGAAGACTGATTCATTGCAGGATTTCACCAGCAGGTTCAGAAGGAAAGAGAGAAGGCCTACCACGACATACACAACAAGAAGAAGGTATTTAAGCAAGGTGATCTGGTACTAGTATATGACAATAAGTTAATGAAGCATCCCGAGAAGTTCAGAACACATTGGCTTGGGCCATATGATGTTGCTTATGTCATAGAAGAAGGAGCTGCGCAGTTGAAGAATTTGAATGGAGAATGGAAGGAAGGTTTGGTGAACGGGAGCTAGCTGATGTTGTACTATGACAACTAGCTGCCTCGTAGATCTTAGTAAAAGCATGAGGAAAAAGGTCTAGCTACTAGGTGCAGTTGAAACTAGGTACCAGACACAAAAAATATAGCCTGCACAAGGGAGGAAGGGAGGACTAGAGATGGAAGCACAGGCTGCCCCGTGCAGTCTGAAGTTGAAGTAAAACAAGGATCATATCTGAAGTGCCTCGGGACAAGTCATGAGTGAGTGTTGGGGGGCTGTTGGCCCTTGGTTAAGAAAGCAAGCGAAGATCAAGGAAGAAAAGTAAAAATGTGAACTGCACGGAAGACACAATGACTGTTACTGGGTCGAAGTAAGCAAAAGAGTAGAAAATATGGAGTGAAGTAAGAAGAAGAAAGACATTGGACATGGATATTGAGGATGACAGATCAGTAATAAAGATAGATCGTGGACAACTCAACAAGAGGAAAAAGCACTGTGTGAGAAGGAAGGAAAGACAGGCTGGCGAAGCCCTGAAAATGAGGGTCAAGTTGACCTACGATTTTATTATCTAGGGTTTTGACACTTAGGTCTCAACCTAAGGCCGTCGGTGAGCTATTGTAATGTATAAATAGAGGTCTAAAGGACTTGGGATGGGTTGTTGTTATTATTGTTGGTACTAAATTGGTTGAGGATTTATTACTATTGTGTGATCGAGTGAGTACGATTGTGTGAGAGGGAAGTGATAAGTGTCGAGCCCTCTGGTATTGTAAGATCTTCAGCTGGGTGCGAAGATCAATCCTGCAGCTGGGTGCACATGAAGGAGAGAGATAGAGAGGAGAAGAAAGAAGATCTGCTAGCTAAGAGTGCAGACAAGAATTGTATGCTTCATCTTAATATATTATAAAGCATAGTTCTACAGACGTAGCCCTAGAGAGAGGGTGAACCACGTATATATGTTGTTGTGTGTGTGATTGATGCTCTATTCTTTATCATTTGACATATTGTTATTTGTGTTACTGTGCTAGATCTTATAGATAGTTGCGTGGAGTAGATATGGACTGGTAAGTGATATATAAATGTTGTATTGCTCTTGTATTAGATCCACTTGGTATTCCCTTTGGTTGTGGACATCTCTGTCCTACAACCCCCCCATAGCTACTTTGGGTGAGACTGCATCTTCCTTGTAGGTGTTGCTAAAAGGGCTAGTAGTTAGGGCTTGTTGGTGTGCTCTTAGAGATGAACCCTTGGTCTTCCCCTGTGCCAACAACCATCATATGAACAACAAAGTAGACATTGATTAGATTCATCAGATTCATCACTGGTTCAATCATCATTGCTTCATTGGTTTGTTGGATTCATCATTGGTTCAATCATCACTGCTTCATTTGTTCATTGGATGCTTCATTGGTTCATTGGCTATTGTTTTTTTTGCAAAGTTGATTCCCATTAAGTTTCTACTATTTCGAAATAAGTTTTATGCTTAGTAGCATGCACTGTTACATGAAGCACACGAACAAAAAACCATGGTTTCATTAGCCAAACCATATCCTTTAAATCTAAGTTAGATCCCAAAGTCGTGACTTAGTTAAACAATTAAGATCAAGTGCATACCTTTTTTCTTCTGGCTCTGGGCATTTTTATCAGTTCTGCGATGTGTAAAAAACCTAACTACATCTTTTAGCCAGTGAAATGACGTCTATATTTAGATAAGACTATTGCATGAGAATCAGTTATTTAGATTGTGCACCTACAGATGATTGTTGCACCAAACCATCAATATTTTCCCATAGATTTGTTATCACTTGATCATTTCTCGTAAGGATTATAAGGACCATTAGCGTAAATCCCCACACTTCTTCTATCACTTGTTCGTTTTTTGAAAAAACGATCAAACAAAAAAAATTGTACAAAGATTTTTATTGGAAAATCTATAAAGGATTGAATATTGTGCACTTACAGATGATTGTTGCATCGAACCATTGACTTTTCCCCGTGGCTCTGTGCTCACCTATTCATTGTTCATAAGAATTATAAGGACCATTAGCATAAATCCCCACACTTCTTCTATTACTTGTTCATTTTTTGAAAAAAGGATAAAAAATATCAATATTATTATTATTAGGATCATTATTATTTGATATCTTCTTTTGTTTGTCATCTAATTAGGTTTCTGGACAAAGCAACCATAATGGTGCAATCTTCTTATGATCATACCCATGGATGTGTGAAGTCAAATGTGTCGAAAGTCTGCACTGTAACTCAAGTAGAGGAAACCAAGCTTATATTGAGGATGGTGCCCATCTGGTTATCTTTCTTAATCTCTGGAATCACAATAGCAAAGGGCACATCGTTTTTCATAAAGCAAGGTAGCACCATGGACACAAAGATGGGTTTCTATTTTCAAATCCCACGAGCTTCTCTTCTGCCATTTTATACCACTTCTGCACTTGTTTTCATAATTATATATGACCGTTTTATTGTGCCACTATCCGAAAAAATAACAAGCAATGAGTGTGGAATAACCTTTTTTCAGAGGATTGGAATTGGCATGTTCCTCTCTGTTCTGTGCGTGGTCAACGCAACTCTAACAGAAAAGAAGATAACCCATGTAGCAAGTACCCATGGATTGCTTGACACCCCAAAAACTGCAATCCCTCTCAGTATCTTTTGGTTAATTCCTCATTTTGTTTTGCTTGGAATAGAGGATGTGTTTAAATTGGTTGGATTGCAGGAATATTTCTATGATCGGGTCCCTAATAGCATGAGAAGCTTGGGAATTTCCTTCTATCTGAGAAGTATGGGAGTTGGTAGTCTTCTCAGCAGTCTTCTCATCACCATAGTTAACAAAATAAGCAAAAGAGGAGGACATCAAGAATGGATTATAAATAATCTAAATAGATCTAAGTTGCATTATTTTTATTGGATTTTGGCTATTCTTAGTTTTCTCAACCTATGCTACTATGTTTATGTTGCACGTATTTATACACCCAAAAAAATGAAGCAGATGAAAATTGATAAGACCAATTGTTCTTCATATCTTATTACATTTCCCTAGGTTTCTATCTAAAGGAGACAGATTCTTCTTCTTACTGTAATGAAACCTATGATTGGTGTGTTGATTAAGGTTGGTTGTCATTGATGTCAACCCTTGAAGAAAGTCCCGTAGCACAAAGGTTTGGGTAATGGACCCAATATTGTTTGATGTAAATCTGACTCACTATTTTTTTGTCATGGTTGATAAGAAATAAATATGGATGAACTCCAAAGTGCTCCCCTTATGGTGAAATCCCTCATGGGAAGATGCTTTGTGGAGTAAGAGAACCCATGCTTAATTGTGGAATAATGAGATGAAGGAAAGCGAATTTTTCAGGGAAACTATCCTAGATGGATAATTCTTTTCATTTCATTTCTGGTGGTATGTGGAACGTCACATAATTCCTCACGGTTAGAGAGTAATGGCCATGAGAAGTTGGAGACCCCAGGTTTGGGTAAGGGTCCCAAGTTTGTTTGATGGGTAACGGTATGAGTTATGATATATTTTCAGATAATAATATTCTATATGGATAGTACATGTCAT
>ML877639.1:7590-17762 GCA_009831015.1 Picea engelmannii
AAAAAATGGGTATGTATTTCATATTTTAGGCCATTGATAAAACATTCCATGAAGAAATCATTTTAAATTCCCTCCGTTCTAAAATCCAAGTTCTCAAATGTGGTGATAAATTCTTCCACTATCCAAGACTACTTCAACTTGGTAAAATGACCTAAATGGTGGGTGTTAGAGTCAAAGAGGTCATAAATCTTTGCAAAAAACTCTGTCCAAGCAACATACCCTTGGTGGGCCTTTTTACACCATTTCCACTATTTCCAGTATTCTAGATCCATATGTAGGATACCATAATGAAGCTTGGCTAAATCATCAGTAATTCCATGGAAAGAGAAATAATGTTCCATTTGAGAGACCCAACCTCTAGGATTCGATCCATAAAATTTGTTCACCTCAATTATGGGAAGGAGGAGTTCTCGAGAAAAGTGGGTAGTATGAGGAACTTGATAATTGGAAGATTCATGGTCTTCCTAATAGTATGGTTGTTCAGAAGAGGAAGGACTCAGGGAATGTCCCATGAATTGGTCAAGTGTGGCTTTGATGTATTTGAGGTCTTTGATGTAGGAAAATAGGTCCTGGAGGATTTGAATAGTGGAATTGACTGAGCTAAGGTTGGAATTCATATTCTTGATGTCCTCCTTGTTCTGGAGGTTGTCATCAACAACTGTATTAAGTTCTTGGATGTGGGTGGTGGCCATTTGAAAAAATGGTTAGGATAATGGGATAGGGGGGGAAGAAAAGTTTTATGAGGGGTGGGTGGGATCAAATGATAGGCACCATTATGATCATGGTGAAAAGGGGAATCCAATGGGATAGGGGCCAAATAATAGTGTCATAAAAGGGTTGGGGTCCACCAAAAAAATTGTATTAAAAATGATAGGTACCACGAGAATCAGGGTGCAGAGAGGAACCCAATGAGATAGGTCTCCAATAAGTGTGCCAATTGGACCACTACTTTTTTTTACTTTTTTACTCCTGCAGAGTTATACTCTGATCTGAAGAATACTGCAGTGTTGAAAGGCCCAAATGATTAACAGGAGGAAATGTGTAGTAATTTCGTAACCAAAATGTAGGAGGTAAAGTTGCACGACAATAGATCTTGTCTATTCTGTTTTTGTTTATGTCCCAAGGGTTAGGGTATTTATGGTTTCTACAGATAATGGTTTTCCCTGTGCTATATCTCTCTGATATACCTGCAGGGTCTAGCAATAGGACTCAACCCAACATTTCAGGGAACAAACTCAAAAGGATAGACCATGCCCTTATGTAGACTACCCAACTACCCAAGTACTAGATAGTATTTTCCCGAGTGTTGGTCTCGATGGCACTATAAAAGTTAGGATATTGATTGGTTTATCTATGGAGGGATTCAATACATCTATTTCAATCCATATATAGGTGTTGTTTGATGCGCTACCACTAAAAGGGGTACCAACATGGCTTACAAGTGTGGCCAACAATGTGTGCTTAAGTACCACTTATAGTTCCTGCATGTATGCTTGTTGGCAGCCAACTCACATTTTTCATTGTCTCATAAGCTGCCTACACCAATGTTTCGCAAACATCGATTTTCTGTCACAATTTTCAAATGAACGACGCTTTTTATTCTTTGCACCTTTTCGCACGCCTATCTTCGTTTTGTTTTCACGACTGTAAGCGTGAAATATTAGTCCTTCTAAGTCACATTAGAATCATTGTTTGAATTGTCGTCATCCTTCCGATTGATATGTCCTTTGCGCTTACATCTCACTTATCATTGTGCAGCTGGAAAAACTTTCGAACTATACTCATTGGACATTTTAGATTGATTATGTGACTTGATTTCATTAAGTGTGTAATGCATTGGTATTTGGATTGGCTTCTTATTTGACCTACTCAACCTTTAGTTTCATAAGATAGATGGGTATTATGTTTAAATATTTAAATATAATTCCTATGTTAATGTTTTCATAACTATTGGTTGGTCGATTATATGAATGCACATTGGCACATGGTTAATGTTTGATTTTGGTTTCAATTGGAATGATTTATGGTTTAAAATATTTGGCACAACGATCGATTGCGTGTTGGTTTATACACTTGCCGTTTGATTCATTGGTCGGCTAATTCACATCATTGTCAAACTATGCTATAATGGGTTGAAATACTATGTAAACTGGCGGTTGTACTTTCATAATAACTCTTATGCATGGCAGAAGTAAGCTCTACCACTCTCGCACACTTTGCATTAATGCCTACCTCCTTACAAGGGTTATCTTTGTTGATTTTTGGGAAAATCTTTGAGCCTACTCTGTTCAAACCCTTGTCCCTTAGCCCAACTCACTGTGTTATCTCTTGTATCCTGAAGGGGGAATTGAACCCTCATGGTTTTCAGAGTCGGTTGTGTTTTCATCTTGCCAGAGAAAACTGCCCCGTAATTGCCCTCAGAGTCACGTTTTTGCGTGAGTGATTCTGGGCAAACGGATTTGAATTAGCTCAAACCGTTGAAAACCCAGAACATTTTTTAGCCCCTTTACGCTCATTGTGGGTAGTTGCCTCAGAAATTGAGTGGATACAGAGATCTAGCTCTCGTTTTCCAGGTCAATTTTTGAGTGGATGGAATATGCATTTTGAGTCTGTGAGCATTTGCCAGAATGCTTATCACTTCTCCAGACCTGTGCTTCAAATCCCTTCTTCCTATCCAACCTTGTGCTTCAACTTCTTATTGAAACCCTTGATCAATCGTCACACAGGTATGGAAAATTTGATATCATTTCATTTTGTAAATAATCGCTTATTTATATAACGAATTTGAATTCGTTTTGAATAGCTCTGTTTCCAGCATTGATTAGCTCAGTTACATTACATGCATTCTATATATGGACTGGCTTTGAATAGAAACACATTTTAATTCGATTTATGATTTGATTATACCCAGTATAGAAGTCAATATATTTTGATTGGATTTGAGTAAATCTTCGTGTGAATTCGTTTGATTATTTTCCTTCTAATGAATTGGTTTGTAAAGGAAATTTTTCATATTTATTTTGAAACACAATCATGCTCAGATTTGGTTTAATTGTGATCCGTGTGCTATAGTTGATAAACAGATTGTTTGAGTTTGATTGTTACGATGTTGTTCTATATTTAATTGTTTCTAAATTAATCAATCATGTTTGCTTACTGTGCAAATCGAAATCCGTTTAAAACCGTTCTTGATTAATCCTGTCACGATTTTGGTTATCTTATGGTTATTGTTTGAATTCGTTTTTAACCTAAATCGCTTGCTTACGGTTATCATAATAATCCAATTTGATTCACAGGTATAGTGAAAGGTTTGCGATTTTTTTTGTGTTCCATGGAGTATCAAAATAGTTTCATAATAGATGGATTTGATTTGTTAAAGAACGATTATGATCCTGATACATGTGATCTCATTTAATCGACTTATGATTATGATTGAAACAGAGCATTTATATTCTTTGCATTCAATTGAATGACATGAATCTTATGCACATTGTTACAGCTGTAACAAATCGATTATGATTGTGTTAGATTACATCGTATCTTATCCGATATGATTTCATTAATATAAAATAGTCATGTTGTGGTTTGACCATATTTTATGGTAAAAGAAAAATAGAGCAGTCTTATCCCTGTTTTGACTGAATCACTTTTCGATTTTGTTAATTTGAATGATAAACTCATTGGAATCATAGTGATTCATTTTGGATATTTATTAAAAGAAAATTAAATTGGATTTGATTCTTTTGAAAATATTTCATTTGATTGCTATCTGGTCCTGTATGCTATTTTAGACTAGCTACATAATCAGATGATTCTGTAGCTAAGTCTGTAGGATCAATTTTTATTATTTTGTTACTGAAAATATCTTTCTAATTTAATATTTGTGGTCTATTGCAGGTAAATTCGAAATGGCAGTAGAGTTTATGAGCAGTTAGGAGATATTTCAAAGATTTCACTTGCATTTTGATTTCTTAGTTTAGTTGATTTTGGAATATTTCCCAGATTATGTAAAACAATTTGATATTATCCACAAGGAGGTTTTACCTTGTGGAGAGACTTATAAATACTTATCATTTTGTCATAATGTTCATCCTCATTCGTGGGAGAACAAGGATATGGAATGTTAATACAGACTGAAGTAGAATTTGGTGTTTTGTCACAGCTTTAGCTTCTCATTATATCAACATTTTGTTTTATGTTATGTATATCAATTTGTATATGGTTAATGACTACTTTAGATATCTTAATCGTGTGAAAATGATATAATTTTAATCACTGTAATCCATATATGGTTTCTTCCAAATGTATAAAAGACATAACAATTGTTAATTCAGTTTGTGAATGATAGGTTTATCTTCTTCATGAGTTGAATTATTTAATATAAGTTTTTGCATAACAGGTTTCCCTTATTGCAGAAATTTATAATCATAAAGTTGTTATGATTTTTTATGTCTTGTTTGTTCTGTAAACCAACTCGAAGAGAAGCGCAACCTATCATTTACGGGAAGCTTTTGGATTAACCGGTGCGAGTTTACTTCCTCCGACCAGCTTCAGAGTCATCATACGCAGGACAAATTAGGAGCGCTTCCAGGTCAGTTAATCTTTTCTTTGTTGTTTTCATAAGTAGTTTAATTTAGATATAAGTTTAATTAGATTTATATTATATTGTTTAATTTCAGTAAATATATTAGATCGCTTAATTTCAGTAGGTTTTATTTCCTTTTCATTTAAATAAAAAATCAAAAAACATATGTTGTTGTCTTAGGACAAAAATTCAATGAGTTTTACAGGTTTTATGAAATCTGCGAGTTGTAGATAATGTATATTTGTGAATAAGTTTTAGTATAACTAGTAGTTAGATAGCTAATTATTAGAGTTAGTGTAATAGTAATTAATATATAGAATAGCTAGAGTAGTTTGTATTCAGTTTTAGTTTATTTAGTAGTTTGTTTTATTTAGTTTTTGTTAGTTTAGTTAGTTTTATTTGTTTTAGTTAGATTAATTAGTTTAGATTAGTTTTCTCTTTTGTTTTCCTAGGACCTTAGAGCAGCCGACGGAGCCATTAAACCCGTCAGGGTGGTTCATTCCAAACGGCTTGGGTTATTAGACAACCCCGGACTGGCTCCACTCTCTCAGTTGACGGACGGTCAGTTTTGCCCGTCAACAATGCTTCCCCACCATCGCTTTATATGTTGAATGACATATCTTTGTATCTTTAAGACACTAGAATATGTATCCACCCTGAAAAAATAACCCACAATTTTGTGCCAAGGAAAGTTCTATGATACCACTTGTAAGGTACCAGATCTATTATAATAGCTCAAACATAAATATTGTAGAGAATAATTGTGGAACAACACAATAGATGAAACCACAACAACAAAATAATATCTTTATTGATAGAAAACAATGTTCACTTGCCTCTTCAAGGGGGCAACTTCCAGCAAAGTAGTGTTCTATTACAATAATTCTCAAGACAAAACTTCTCATACCCTCTACTCCTATTTATACTAAATCTATCTATCCAAAAGAACAATCTAGAGGATGATCCTTCTAGAAGAGGAAGCTTCTATTAGGTCTTATTGCATTTGAATTGTTCTTCCTTATTTCTAGGCCTTATTAATATCAACCTTTATTACATGAAAATATATTATTCTACCTACGTGAGGGGTTAGGTCCCTAACAACATCATGTGAACCTATAGATAATTCAAATATTGTGATTTTATATTAAATCTTAAAATAACTTTCTATGTTCTCTTCTTCGGATGTGTTTCCCTTACGCTTATTACTATGATGTAGTTTCCCTAATATTTTATCATCCATGTTAATCAATAAAAGACTTACATAAATAAATATACAATTTATGTAATATGTTTCACAAACTAAGAAAATATTTCTAGTGTAAAATTCGTTTATGTTTAATTGGGGTTCAATATATAGTAATATCAACCCATGCACACTATACACATATGTAAACCAATGGATACATGCTTTACAATTTTTATCATGAAACCCATTAAAAAAAAAAAACTAAAGTGCCAATTGGCGTGCTTTACATTTAAAAAGAGAGGTTGTGTATTTACTATATAGTGAATACCACAAAAACCAAAAAATATAAAAAAATATTGTAGGGACAAGATTTGTATGTTAACACAATGAGTGGCCCCAATAGATTTAAATACTCTTTACATCAAAATAACTTTGAGGAAAACAAATACCCAGAGATCCAAAAAAAAAATATCATTGTGAAAGGGTGAAGAAACTAAACCCATGTCACTAGGGATTGTAAGAACATAAAACAAAGGAGAAGAAATAACTGATCTAATATTTGCAATGTCGAAGGTGAGTCTAAAAACCTTTTATTTTGTTCAAATCAATGGTAAATAGGAATAGGGAAAATGTTAAGCCCTAAATAGTGGCTCATTACCCCTTAATTGGGGCATATTATATTATTAATGTTATTTTATGTATGACGGCTTTAGGCCATTAGTTGTAATTATACCTCCTAGTCTCCTATATATATCAAGTAGACATTTTCATTTTGAAACATCTTGAATTGTACATTTAGGTGGCCATAAGGAGGTTTCCCCCTAGAAGAGGCTTATTATCTTAATTTATCTCTTTTTCAAGGCGTTGAGTACTTATTCTGATGTTTTTCTATGCTATATTGATATTTGGCTCTTAACATATGGTATCAAAGCTCAAGGTCTTGGGGTTTCGTTGCTACATCAGAGACACCTTGGCATTTTTTCTATAACTTCTTTTCTACAATGTTTCGGAAGGAACAAATTGGAGGGTATTTATCATAAGGCTCAAGGTACGTTGGGTTAAAATTTCAGCTACTAAGGCCTTATACGTTCATAGATAAAGCCTGTGAAATATAGGATTCGAGAATTATCTTGAAGTGAGTCATTGTGGAATTTTCTCTATAAATTGTTTTCTGTAACGTTTCAGACTCTTAACTCCGAAGGACATTCACATAAATTAGTAAGGTATCTTTGGTAAATGATTTAGCTTCTAGGTAACCTGACATTTGTATATACACCCTATGGAAGATAGGGTATTTGACTAGTCCTATTGACTAGTATCAAGAAGGTGTTCCAGGTAAAAGAATCATAACTTCTTCCTAGAGTATCCAAATTGAGTGAGACTACTTGCATTGGATAGTGGACATTCTGTATTATTTCTGGTATGAGTTTCAGAATTTGATATCAATGATTTTGTGTGGGGCATGCTATACAAGTGATATCTCCTGGAAAGGAAAAAAATTAGCAAGTTGTGGGGAAGTTACCGTAAATTCCACATGGGACATCCAATTTTGATCAGACCTATGGCATTACAGAGAAGAAATAGAAGAGAACTACAAAAAATAAAGTGTCATACATAGAAAGGCTGAAAACTTGGAGATACAGTAGAAGAAAGATTGTCTTGTAGAACCACCTCAAAATCAAGGTTCAAAAGTGATACTTGGCCAACATGCCACACAAAAAGGGAAATTATACACCAAATAAGCCTCTAGAAAATCCTACTTGGACTCTTTATGAAGGTGAATAAATGTGTAGGGACATAAATGATTTACAAAATAAGATAGTAACAAAAGATGAACTACAAGAGATGGAAGCTAAGTTGGAGGCAAAGATGGATGGTTTCATGGAAGGATTGAAAATTTTTTTAATAGAGAGGACACCTGAAAGTGAAAATGTATCCCATGAAATTCATGATGAGGACACAAGGAAGGTGAATCAAGAATGGAGAAACTCTAAATTTGGGTTGAATACCAACCACATTCCTGAGATCGATATGAGGAAGTTTGATGCAAAGGACCCTATCACATGGATACTTCAGATGGAGCAATTCTTTGATCTACATAATGTGACACATACAAAAAGGGTACGAATTGCTTCTTTATATTTAGAACCCAATCAATTTGTATGGTATAGATGGTTGTGTTCTCACAAATCACTCATCACTTGGACAATTTTCATGGAAGAAATGATAGCACACTATGAGGATGCAAGGAGAAATACCTTCTTTAGCCAATTGATCAATCTCAAGAAAAAGGGTTCAATTACAGAGCACATTGAGAACTTCCAAAGAATGAGTATAAAGGTAACAAATATTCCAGATGAGGACTTTATTGATGTATTCACAGGAACTTTAAGAGATAACATTCAACATGAGGTTCGCCTTTGGGAACCCATATCATTGGAGAATGCATTTAGGGTGGCAAGAAATGTTGAGAGAATAATATGGCTATGGCTACTAGAAGGACCAATCCTAACATCTATAGAGATAATATTGCTCCTTCTTCTAAAATACCTAAACCTACAAGGTTGACACCTCAACAATTGGAGGAAAGAAAATAAAAATGTTTATGCTTTAATTGTGACAACAAGTACAGTAAGGGACATAAGTGTGGTGATAAGAAATTATTCTACATAGATTGTGAAGAGGAAGAATAACAAGAACATGAACAAGAAGCATCTCAAGATGAAAAGGTAGAATCAATTTCATCTGAAGAATTCACTCCCACGATATCGTGTAATGCATTGGATGGAATAAGCACTCTGCAAACCCTCAAGATCGAAGGATATATCAAAAAGAAAAAGGTAATAGTCCTAATTGATTCTGGAAATACTCATAATTTCATTCACTAGAAATTAGCCAAAGATCTCAATTGCTTTGTATATCCAACACTAGAGTTTCAAGTAATGATTCCAGATGGAGGAACTATTAATTGCTCATGAAAATGAAATAAGATAAATCCTACTATGGGGGAATATGTAATGAATAGTCCAATGATTTCTATACCCATGGGTGGTGCTGATGTTGTACTAAGAATACAATGGTTACAATCATTAGGAACAATGGATTTTAATTTTCAAGAACTTTTCATGAAATTTTCAATGGAAGGAAAATAAATTGAGTTAAGAGGTATCACAGGGAAACCCGGTAAGGGGATAAGCTCTAATGGCATGACAAAATTATTGAAAAAGGGGCATCAAGGTGTTATTGAACAACTATGCTCACTAGATGTTCAAACATCTAAGCCATCTATTCTCCTAGATCTACAAGGGATCATTGATAATCATTCCAAAGTATTTGAAGATATTCCCAAAGGTATTCCACCCACTCGAAATCATGATCATGATATTCACCTAATTCCCGGGAGTGTTCCTCCTAACATCAGGCCATACAGATACCCTTATGCCCAAAAGAGTGAAATTGAGCACATGGTTGAAGACATGTTAGAGGCTGACATTATTAGACCTAGCCAAATTTCTTACTCTTCACCAATGGTAATGGTATTCAAGAAAGATGGCTCATGGCATATGTGTCCAAATTATAGAGATCTCAACAAGATCACTATTAAAGATAAGTTTCCCATTCCCGTCATTGATGAATTTTTAGATGAACTACATGGAGAAATCTATTTCACAAAGTTGGATCTTCGTTCAGGGTATCATCAGATTAGAATGAAGGAAGAAGATATCCCAAAAACAACATTCCAAACTCATGAAGGCCATTATGAATTTTTGGTCATGCCTTTTGGCCTTACAAATGCACCTTCCAGATTCCAAGGGTTGATAAATTCCATTTTCAAGCCCTTCCTTCAAACATTTGTGTTAGTATTTTTTGATGATATATTAATCTATAGAAAGTCTTGGGAGGATCTTATGCAACATGTTGACAAGGTGCTACAACTACTAAAGGAGAAACAACTATATGCCAAACCATCCAAATGTTTCTTTGGAGTGAAGAAGGTAGAGGATTTGGGTCATATTGTATCTCATGAAGGTGTCAAGGTAGACCCTAACAAGATTAAGGCCATGATGGATTGGACGATTCCCAAAACATTAAAGAATCTTACAGAATTTTTGGGTTTGACAGGTTACTACCACAAGTTTGTGCGACACTATGGAAGAGTAGCAACACCTTTAACGACACTAACTAAGAAGGATTCATTTTCATCGACTCCAAAGGCAACTAAAGATTTTGAACAATTTAAAGAGGTGATGTGAAAAGCTCCGGTCTTGACCACTCTATACTTCACAAAAACATTTATTGTGGAATGTGATGCCTCGGGAAATGGAATTGGTGTTGTCTTAATGAAAGAAGGAAGGTCCCTGGCTTTTGAAAGTTGACCACTCAAGGGAAAGGACTTACACA
>WSFP011470674.1:0-17762 GCA_009831015.1 Picea engelmannii
GAGTTTAATACATGTTCAGGAGATAACTAAGGGTAATTGACGAGTACCCCACAATGTTAGCATAGCTAGCAAGGCGAGAGAGTTAGCAGTTTACCCCGACGAAGTCACCAAGCTTAGAGGATTTCGACTCCAACCTTTAGCCACGTACCTTATAGGAGTAATGTATGTTTACAGACAAGTATAAAGAACTTACACCTAACCCTATGTTTGCAAGTTTAAGTTTGAGAAATGTGGAATGCCTTAAACTCTTCCCTGATAAGCGTTTGGTTTGATGCAGATCCAGTTATTCAATATGGATAGGACTCGGGGAAATCGAGGCCGAGGGGCATCATCGCAAGGACCACCAACGTCGGCGTTGCCACCGACATCTCCTGAATTAGCTCTCATTTTGCGCTCCATAGAGGCTATTAATGAGACATTAAAGGGACTCCATTCACCAGATGTCGAAATGGAACCCCCACCATCTAGAGTGAGTAACCTTGAAGCATCGAGGGACTTAGAGGGAGGGCCTCCACCAGGGGACATCACCAGAGAAATACAGAATATCAAACTCCCAGAGTTTGTTGGGGGGTCGTGAAAGTGAACGTGCATAGGCATTGTTGGAAGGAATGACGCGATGTTTCTCCTTAAGAGATTATGCTTCCACTTCAAAGGCAAAAATAACAATATTTTAGTTGAGGGACACTGCCTTGAACTGGTGGGGTAATCTAGAGAGGCAGTTGCACCTTACCCCATACATCGCTCATGGGAGATTTTTGAGGAAAGGTTTTGGAGGAAATATTTTCCTGCATACTACGAGGAACAACAGGTAGGAGCATTTCATTCTCTAATTCAAGGAAACGGGACCGTGGAAGAGTACGACATCAGGTTCATGGAGTTAGTAAAATATGTCTCGTACATGGATACTGATCAATGACAAGCAGAACATTTTGTGTACAGGTTAAACCCTAAGATAAGGGCCATGGTACGGATGTGGAAACCATTGTCGGTAGCTGAAGCAGTTGAAAATGCTCATTATGTGGAGGAGCATATGAGCTTAAATGGAGGTATGAGGTCAACCATTCCACAACATCCTGGATTTGTGGGGAAGGCCCCTAGGACTTTCTCCAAGGGAGGAAACTCTAGGCCACCTCCTTATGGAAACAGAGTCGCACCTAGAGCAGTTACATCAGGTATTTCAATGGCAGGAAGTGCAACATCCCACTCATTGCCAACTATGACACAAGCAAGTCCATGACCTTCTCGAGGAACAATTATTAGGGGAAGGGGTTCAAGGGGAAGGAACTCATTTCAGAGACCGTCATAGGGCAATGTGCAAGTTTCATCTCGTGTTACTTGTTGGGGGTGTGGAGGACCCCATTACCAATGTGATTTCCCAGAGTCACAAGCAGTCTTTGTGCATAGAGAAGGAAAGGCCCCGATGGGAAGAGTGAGTAGTAGCCACCAGATTTATGCAGCGGTCAATAACTACCAGGCAGAGCATCAATCCATTGTGGTGGAGTCGTGAGGTATGCTAAATCATGTCAATGTTAATATTTATTTGATTCTGGTGCTACATATAGTTTCATTTCACCTTGTGCATTAGAATAGTGCGGGTTGGCAACCTACGAGCACAACAACTTTAAACAAGTTGAGATGGCTTCGGGGGGGAAACAAGCAGTAGGACCTAGCGTCGATAATTGTATAATAAACTTGGGAGTGTGTACAACTAGGTTGAAGATGTACGTCACGTATCTAGGGACATATGACCTAATCATTGGAATGGACTGGTTAGAAGCCCATCGAGTTATGGTAGATTGTTTCACGAAAAGGGTGCTTTGTGTTGACGATGAAGGAAGGTCAGTAGAAATCCATGGTGTACAGAGGAAGGTGTCTCTACACTTTATCTCGACCATGAAGGTTAAACGTTGCATGAGGCAAGGCTGCCGATTGTATGTAATGGAAGCATTCAATGAAGGGAAAGGACTCTCCTTGGATCAATATCCAATATTGTTGGAGTTTAAGGATTTTTTTCCGAAAGAGTTGTCAGGGCTACCTTCTGAGAGGGAGCTTGATTTTACCATTGAGATAAAACCTGGTGCGGAGCCAATTTCCAAGACATCGTATAGGATGAAAGCACCAGAACTTTGTGAGTTGTAGATGCAGTTAAAGGAACTACTTGACTTAGGGATAATAAGGCCTAGTGTCTCACCTTGGGGTGCACTAGTAATTGTTGTCAAGAAGAAGGATGGTTCCTTACGAATGTGTATAGATTACAGGGACTTGAACCGTGCTACATGGAAAAATAGGCACCCAATGCCACTAATAGATGATCTCTTTGATCGAATGAAAGGAGTAGCAGTTTTCTCAAAAATTGATCTGTGATCAGGGTATCACCAGTTAAGAATCAAGGAAGGCGATATTCCTAAAATTGTCTTTCGAGCTCGGTTTGGGAATTACAAGTTCATTGTAGTACCTTTTGGTTTGATCAAGGTGCCAGCAGTATTCATGAGCCTCATGAATGGTGTATTCTAGAAGTACTTAGACCGCTTTGTACAGATCTTTTGGGATGATACCCTCATCTATTCCAAGAATGAAAGGGAACATGAGGAACACTTGTGAGTGGTGTTGTCATGCCTTAGAGAGAAAAAATTGTATGGAAAGTTGTTGAAGTGTTCTTTCTTCCAGAAAGAGATTCACTATTTAGGTCATATCATTTCCAGTGAAGGAATCTATGTGGACACATAAAAGGTGAAGGCCATTATGGAATGGCCAATGACGAAAAATGTTCATGAGGTGAGAAACTTCATGGGGCTAGTTGGTTATTATTGGAGGTTTGTGGAAGGGTTCTCTAAGATAGCGAAACCCATCACCACCTTGCAGCGCAAGGGGGTCAGGTACAAATGGACAGAAGAATGTGATATTGCATTCATCGAGATTAAGAGGTTACTAAGTAGTGCACCAATTTTACGAGTGTCGGATATGGAAAAAGACTTCATAGTCTGCACAGATGCCTCGAAGCAAGGATTGGGGGTCGTGCTAATGCAGGATGGAGGAGTGATAACATATGCGTCAATAAAGTTGAAGCAACATGAGGAGATTTATGCTACTCGTGATTTAGAGTTCGCAGTTGTAATGCTAGCTTTGAAACTTTGGAGGCACTATCTAGTGGGGCGAAGCTTTGATCTCAAAACAGACCATGAAAGCTTTAAGCATCTCTTCACTCAAAGGGATCTCAATGTGAGGTAGAGGTAATGGAGTGATTTTATGAGTGAGTACGATTTTGAAATTTCATAGATCAAGGGAAAGGAGAATGTGGTCGTGGACACCTTGAGTAGGAGACCACGTGTCTTCTCCTTGGTACCCTTAAAAGTTAATTTGAGGGAGCGAGTGTTGGGGCAACTTTTTGGAGATAGTTGGCATTTAAAGGTTACTTCAACCCTCCATAGTGGGAGGCAATTAGATCCAAAGTATGAAGGATATAGCCTTGAAGCAAATGGATTGTTAAGATATCAGGGGAGGATGTACATCCCCGAAGGTGGGGATATTCAAAGCATCATACTCAAGGAAGCCCATAGAGCACTTTATTATGCACATCCGGGTGTGAAGAAATTATATACAGACATGAAGAAGATTTTTTTCTGAGTGGGCATGAAGTGTGATGTAGTCCATTTCATCGCCAAGTGCCTAGAGTGTCAACAAGTGAAGGCTGACCAACACCACCCGACAAATCTCCTACAACCACATGATGTTCCTATGTCCAAGTGGGAAGTCATTTCTATGGGTTTTGTTGTGGGATTGCCACTCACATCTCATAAACACAATGCCATTCTTATGATAGTTGATAAGTTGACCAAGAGTGTTCATTTTATTCCGGTTAGAGACACTTATGATGTCATTGATGCGGCACGCGTGTTTATAAGTGAGGTCATTCGTCTGCATGGGTTACCCAAGAAGATCATTTCAGATAGGGACTCTTGATTCACATCTAGGTTTTGGACAAGGTTGCAGTCAGTGTTGGGAACTCAGTTGAACTTAAGCACAACATATCATCTTGAAACAGATGGGAAATCTAAGAGAGTAAATCAGGATATGGAAGACATGCTTAGGATGTATGTTATGGATAATCAAACACATTGGAAGAAGTATCTACCTTTGGTAGAGTTCGCCTACAATAACAATTTTCATAGCTCCATTGGAATGCCACTCTATGAAGCTCTGTATGGAAGGCCATGTAGGACATCATTGAGTTGGGAAAGGTTAGAAGATCGAACGACAGTTGGGCTAGAATTGATTCAAGAAATGCAGGAACAAATGATTCAGATTGGGCAACGACTAAAGGAAGCACAAGATAGACAAAAAATTTATGCCGGTGCACATAGGACTGACCAAAGTTATAAAGTGGGAGATCAAGTTTTCATTCATATCAGACCTATTAAGAGTACCATTCGGTTCAGGAAGGGGACAAAGTTTTCACCTCGATTTATAGGACCGTTCAAAATCCAAGAGAGAATTGGAATCGTTGCCTATCGTCTCGTACTGCCACCCCACTTACATAAAACTCATAATGTTTTTCATGTATCTGGTCTACATCATTGTGTTGCTGATGATTCTCATAAACTGAATTGGAAGGAATTGCAGGTATCGGACACGGGAATCCTCATGGTCGAACCGTTACTCATATTGTACCACAGGGTCTGACAATTCAGGAATCGTCTGGTAGACCAAGTTAAGGTCCAGTGGGACAAGTATAGCTCATGATCTACTACTTAGGAGGATGTAGAAACCTTACGACGAGATCATCCCTCACTTTTTTGACCACCTCGGGAATATGTTTCCCGAAGGTTGGGTGTATGTAATGCCACCTTTTAACTTAGATAGCTAGAATTACTTAAAGCCTAATCACCTTTTATTTTCTATTAACTATGAAACTATTAATGATACACTTGAATTTTAAGACATATGAATCTATGTGAATACCAATTCTATGAATGTTTAAGGTTATTTGAATTATGATGGATATTATACAATCTATTCCTAACTTGAAGATTTTGACATTTAAATTTATTGGTACGTGGATACCAAATTGAGGATACGATTAAATGCATTTACATGATGATAATGCATGGATATGTATGAGTTTTTGTTATAAACTAATCTGCAGGTTAATGGGCTAAGAAATAACAAAAGGATAATGATAATAAAATGGTTGATGTCATGAACATCGATCGAGAAATAGTATAGTATGAATCTTTGTATGTGAAATTATGTCGGTTCAAATGCATTGCTATGAAATGTGGACAAGTGTAGGTTTTTCATGTGACGAGACTCCCTGAAACTGAATATATGATGAAAAAATTCCTAGCAACATAGTGCCACTGTATGGTCCATGGTAGGGTGTTGACCCTAGTTCTATTAGGAGAGGTGGAGGCATTTCCCGCCGTGTATCCTCTGAAACCTGGAGTCATGGGAGGACGGTGTTAGCTCACGCTCCCCTAGACATGTGATGATGACTGCCAGTTGCCTACTGGGGAAGCTTGGTCAAGAGAGGTTACACTTCCGCTTATGGGTTCTATCTAGAGTTAGGTCAATATAGTTGACTCTCCAAGATAGTCCAACAGAGGAATGATAGAGATGGAAGATGGAAGTAGGTTAGGGAGGAAGGATGACTAGAAGTAGTTGAGAGTGTGTGGGGCTTTCGCCTTATAGTAGAATTTCTTTATTTCCTCTTTTTGAAAAATATGTATATATATATATATGTATATTTATAATTGCTTGATTGAACTACAATTATCTAAATGAATGTTGCTTGTGCTAAATTATTATAATTGAGGGATTTTGCAAACAATTTAAATGGTTTACTATCTTTTATGAAATTTGGATTGGACGCATACAAGAATTACTTTAGGTGTGATAATTATTGTCATTGGTACATGTGTGAGTCCTATATGTGCTAGCTACACATGCATGCCTTGTATATGTACACTAGTATGTATAAGTGTTTTAAATTGATGATGTTGTTTATTTGATGTGGATGTATGAATCATGTGTCATTACCCTTGTATTGTAAATTACTCTAACTTAGAAAAAAAAGTTTCTTGAAGGGTGAGTGAATGTAACAACCCAATTTGATTATTTATTTATCATAATTGTTAATTTAAATTTAATTAATTAATAAAATAAATTCAATGAGTCTTTTATTATTTTATTATTAAAAAGGTAGGTGAAGTAATTAATGGGGGGATAAGGTTGTTGGGGAATTAATGAGGGGATAAGGCAGTTGGAGAATTGGATGAGGGAGGGGGATTCGAGAAATGAGGATAAGGAAGAGGGGAGAAGATTTGGAGAGGGGGTCTTTGTTTTGGGACAAATTGGGGAAGAAGGAGGCAAGGAAGAAATTTTGAAAGAGAGAGGAAGAAGGTGGAAATTGGAAGAACATATTGTTTTGGGGAGATTTTACAGGGACACTGTTGTTGCTGGGAAGTTTGGGCTCGGGGGCCAGGAAACCGCAAGGATTCCTAGAGCTAGGGAGTTAGAGAGGTTATTCCTAGTTGGCTAGGAGTTTACTATTCAGTTGGGCAGTTGGGAAAAAACAAGAACAAACATGAAAGGGGTTAAATCAACCAACCTGCAGGTTGA
This sequence comes from Picea engelmannii, assembly GCA_009831015.1. Lineage (NCBI taxonomy): Eukaryota > Viridiplantae > Streptophyta > Pinopsida > Pinales > Pinaceae > Picea > Picea engelmannii. The sequence continues at coordinate 6,619 of WSFP011470674.1, forward strand.
GGTATGTTTTTTACCAGTTGGTTTGTTATCATTATGTTGTTTTTATTATGGTGTCTAATTTATTTTGATGTCTATTTACCAGTTTATTTATTGCATAAAGAAAAATTCTAAGCTAAATTGCAGTCATTTAAGTAGGAGATTACAAAATAAATTTATTTTTTTAGGCCCTGAAGTAGGAAGGCCTTACATGCTCATAAGGGCAGAACTCACAGAGAGTTCAAAGTAGGGGACCATGTGTTCTTGAAAGTAAAGGCCAAGAGAAGTTCCCTTAAGTTGGGAAATTTTTCAAAGCTGGAAGCTCGTTATTGTGGGTCGTTTGAAATCCTGGAGAGGATTGGTCTTGTAACATACATGCTTGCCTTACCAGCATCAATTTGTATTCATAATGTATTCCATGTATCATTGCTTAAAAAGTATGTACCTGATGGTAATCATGTCATTGATTGGAATGTGATTCAGGTGGAGCAAGAAGGAAACTCTTGAGTTCAACCGTTATGCATATTGGATCGGAAAGTCAAGTTGCTCCAAAATCGAGCAATAAGACTGGTAAAGGTCCAATGGACCTAATACGATCCTTAGCATGCAACTTGGGAGCACGAGGATGCTATGCAGGAAGAATACCCGCATATTTTTTAAGACTTTTGAAGTTTTGATTGTATATGTGTATATACTGCATTGAAGATAATGCATAAATAAGGGGGAGGGTAATGCAATACCCCTAGGTCGAACCCAAATTGTCCATATAAATGTAAATGAACACATAGGCCGGTGGGCCAGGACATTTTGAGCTAGAGTGTCTTTGTGTATATGTATTTTAAGGCCACAATGCCTGTGTAGTTATTAGAATGTAGAGCCAGATGCTAAAATGGCCAGTGAGCCATCATTGTAATATGTAATCACACACAAATATTAATGAAAACACATTATTGTTGCAGACCAACCATGTAAAAGAGTATGGGGGGGTAAACTCCACTAGATAGGGAAAGAGGGATAAAAGTTTAGGAAAAGGGGCTAAGATAGAGGGGTTTAAGCCCAAAGGAATATTATATTAATATTCCTTAAAGTATAAAGTATGGATATTTATTTTATCCTAAGTTATAAGGATGGGGTCAAGTGGGACCAAGGTAGTTCCCAACATGACAAATGTCAAGTTGGGAACATGCATACATATATTTTGGACTTACTTCATTTTCCTATCATTCGATCTTCATTACTTCACTCACTGAGCTACCATATGTACCTTGTTGTTATTGTACCTATAAAGATTTGGAGCAGAAGAGGTGGGTTGTCAGGCCCGTGAACTATTGAAGAAGTGGTTTGTCAGGCCCGTGAGCATTCTCTCCAGGTGAGATAATTGTTGGGAATTAATTCCTAAGGTCCCAAGCTGCAGCTACAGGGCTTTGAGACTTCATGTCCAACTTGTTGTTGAAGCCCCGGAAGGGAAGTGGGGCAGCTGAAGGACTATTGAGAAGAGAAGGGACACACTTCCTAGGGTGGGACAAGCATGTGGGAATGAGGGACTGTAGGTTGTTAGTTTCATTTGGCACCTGAGTCTGAGCTTTATGTTGTCTGGGAGATCTTAGCATGGGTTAAGATTCCCTTGCCTAGGTGGAGTTTAAGCCCCATCTTGGGGGTGACCCACTGTTGAGAGTTTTGAGCGGTGTGGTCTAAGGCTGGGAGGAAAGTGGAAGGTCTGCACGTAGTTGGTGTTTTTTTATCAAAGATAAGTGTCAATTGTGTGTTAATTTACGTGTTGTGTTAATATTTATGCATTTTTTTCATGGGTTTTTCCTGTGTAAGTTGTAGTACATTTTTGTTATTATTTGGTATGAATCTGTGCATTTGTAGAGTATTTTTATGAATTAAATTAGTATTAGAGTTCAAAATTTTAAGTGGCATAGTCCAATCGATGGGTGGGGATGCTACAATGTGGTATCAGAGCTCCAGTTTTCAACATTGATCTTGCATGGGCCATTTAGTAGAGCACATAAGTGAAATTACAGAGTTTGCAAGCAATCTATTTGACATAATTTCAAGAAGAGTTCGTTTGCAAATTGTTCGATTTTTTTTTTACAGTGAAATCGAGGAAAAATTCATGGGTATATGGAAGAATCGAACCCAGGAATTAAAATTCCCAAATTTAATTGGGCGAATTCGAGCCTGCATATTGGCCAAATCTCATGTTGTGAAGTGCCATGGTGAAATTGGGTGTTTTTGGGAAAAAGCCCCAAATTCCATGGTTAAATTCATGAGGAATTTGATGTGCCAATGTATGGGTGTTGGAGTCGAATTGATGGTTACAGGGCCGAAATTGACCAAAAAAATATTTATTATAGAGTTTCTATGGCGGCCCCAAAAATAATTTCGAAATTGAGCAATTTTGGGCATTTCGGAAAAATAGGAAATTTTAGAAAAAATTGCAAAAATTTGGGTGTTTTTCCGTACATTGACATCATCATGACATGGGGGACACATGTCAAATGATGTGGTGGGAAGGTGACATGTATTACCACGGTGACAGGTACACATAAGCAGGTGTGGCAGAGGTACACAGTGGCAACAATTTCCTACCCGGTAGGACCCCAAGCCCAGGACACACGTCATCCCCATATGAATTTTGGGGGGGTCTTAGGTGGTTGTGTTAACCACAGGTCAGGGGGGTGAAATGCGTCAATTCACGATGCATCGCCACAAACTTAATTGTGGTTAAGTTTTTTGGCCCCTCCCCCATGTGTTAAAGTTCAGTGGGGCAAGGGGGGCCAAATGCGTTGGGAATCATTGATTGCCACCGACAACCTTTAAATCTCCATCGTCTGATCACATTTATGTGAAAATTTGCGAACCAAGGTATATGGGTGTGGGATGGGGCCTTCCCATCCCGCGACCCAATATAAAGGTGCCACATGGCAGCCAAGGGTTGTGGAGCCCAAAAAAATAAATTGATGTGCACCTGTGGAGGTAAGCACCGACAGGGCAAGTCCATGGTGACCGGAGGCTGACAAGGAACCGATCCAAAGTGCTAGGTGGACTCAAGATTCCTTGTCAGCATCTAAGTCAGCACAAATCAACTATTTTTTCACGGAAATTAATGAAAATTATTGGAAAATTTCAGTGTTTTCCAGGTTATGTTTTTGTAGCAAATTTTTAGGCCATGAACAATGTTTTTATATACTCGAAAACAATGAACCCATGGTGTAGTTTTTTTAGCTCAAATGTAATATCTTAGCGGTAGATTTCTAATGGTTTATACCATTTGTCAGACAGAGCTACTATGAGGGAGTTACAAGTGAAACAATGGAGGGTAAATTTTAAGACTCAGTTAACTTCTGGGGGCCATAACTTCCTGTTTTGCAATTGGATTGGGGCACATGAGCAGTATATGGAATTCTCTTGGGCCATATAATATATCCATGGAGATAAATTAAAAATATGGGCACAAAAGAACGAGTAGGATGGCATAGAAGGTACTTGTAGCATTCAAGGCCAAAAAATAAATATTGATTGGCCTGAAACTTCAACAGGTTGTATCTAGTAGCTTGTATCTTAGATGGGGGTGAAAATTCTCCAGGGAGTCCAGAATATGTTTATGAAAGAACCCAATTTATATCCTACCAAAACTCCAAATGGCCATGTGCAAGGATGCATATGCAAAGTTAAGAATTGCACCTAGATGAGGGGTGAGCAGAAGGAATTAATGTGTAATATTTAAATGACCATAACTTTCTGCTCAGAACTCATAATTGAGAAAGGAAGCAAGAGTTGGAAAGGTATTGGATAGAAGAGTTTAGATATCCACCCAAAAAAATGATCTCGACAGTTAATTTCATAAGGAATCAGAAGAAATAATTCTGATGCATTATTGGAATAAAATTGTACATAAATTTCATGAATTTGTTAAACTATTTAGTCTAACAAATCTTGTTGCCTGCACATTTTGCAGAGTAACAAAATTTAGATTAGAAAAGGATCAACACAAAGATCAGAAGCATGGAAGGCATGGAAAATTCATAGAGGTATTACATCCATGAAAATGAGATCAGAGGGATGTATGTCAGTATGGGTAATGAAGGTACAAATTCAAATGGACATGGAGAAGGCAAGGAGGAAAGCATGAACTTGGTAGAGACTATAAAAAGTCTACAAAAGGATATCAAGAGTTATAAAGCTGATAATGAGAGGCTTATGAAAGTCGAGGAGCAACAAGAGGGCTTCAACATCAAGTTAATGTAGAGCTTAGACATAATAGAGAAGAAGATGGATAAGGAGATCGAGTCAAGTAAATCAGGGAGTCATAGAAATCATTATGAGAGGAGAATAACAAGAAATGTTGACAAACATCACCATCACTCCCCAAGGCATTCAACTAGAAGAGCACACAGTAGTTCAAGTCCATCCCCTTGTCAGGAAGCATGAGAGGAGGTATGGGGTATATGAGATACATCGAGAGATGAATAAGATCAATCCTCCTACATTTTATGGTGAAGACAAGAAGGATGAGGATGCAGAGACCTGGCTATTGGGAATGAGGAAGTACATCCAGTTAAATAACTAATCCTCACAAGAAGAAGGAATAATTACCATCTATCAGCTCAAAGGAAAAGCATCAATGTGGTGGGACCAATTTGTGCAGGTGCAGCACGTTGATGAGAAGAAGATTACTTGGAGGGAATTCAAGAGGTATTTCCAAAAGAGATACTTGACCAAACTTTACTATGATAAGGAAATGAATGAGTTCTTTGAACTCAAGCTTGGGAGTATGACCATAGATGAGTGTGAAAGAAGGTTTTTAGAATTTTTGAAATATGTTTATTTCATCAAGGATGAACAAGTTAAGATTCATAGGTACCCAAGTGGGCTGCCATCTTTTATCAGTGATAAGCTACAATATGATGATCCAAAGACACTAGAGGAAACTATAAGGAGGGATAAATGTCTTTATTATCAGCATAGAGGAAGATCAACTTTCCAAAAGGCGTGGGAAGACAAAAAGAAAAGTAAGATGGACCAAAGGAAGAAGGGACCAAGCCAACGTTCTTCAAAAATAATTCTTAGGGACAACTAGCCTCTAAAGAACCCAGAATGAAAGAGACAATGGGGCAAAGAACAAGGCAACCACTCATTCAATGTTGGGGTTGTGGGGGAGACCACATGTACCGAGATTTTCCTCATAGAGCTGAAAAAGTGAGGATTGTTCATAATATTCAAAAGGTTGATACAGTGGAGGACATGAGAAGAAATGTACGAATGATCTATGCAACTCTGGATACCAAACAAGTTGAGTTTCAGTCACATATGATTGAAGTGAAAGGTAAGATCAACAACCAACCCATTGCTATTTTAATTAATGCAGGAGCTAGTCATAGTTATCTAGATCCTAAGATGGTGGAAAATTTTCAATTGCCAAGAAGCAAGCTTGGAAAACCTTGGTTAGTGCAGCTAGCTACAGGAGCTAAAAGGAAAATTAATGAGATGGTTAAGGCATGTCCAATGGACATGAATGGATTGGGAACAAGAGAAGACTTGAATATCATACCTTTGGGCTCATATGATTGCCTTGTTGTTACGGATTCATTGGACAAGCATCATGCTATCCTAGATTGTTATAATAAGGAATTTACTTGGTTGGATGAGGAAGGGATCTTGAGGATAGTTTAGGGAATTCCTAGGGCAATAACCATCAGGGAAGTTTCAACCTTGTAGCTCAAGAAAAGTTTCACAAAAGGACGTCAAATATTTGCAGCACATATGGAAGAGACACCTAAAGACAAGGTGCCAAGTAGTAAAGATTATGAAGTCCTAAAGGAGTTTGAAGATATTTTTAAAGAAATATTTGGATTGCCACCCAAGAGAGATATTGATTTCTCTTAAATTTGATGCCTAGACCAACCCTGGTATCCAAGACTCCATATAGGATGAGTACACTGGAGTTAAAGGAATTACAAATGTAGCTTGAGAAACTTTTGAAGAAGGGGTATATACGCCCAAGTGTGTCAGTGTTGTTTGTGAAAAAGAAGGACGATACCTTGAAGCTTTGCATTGACTTCAGGAAATTGAACAAGGTAACTGTGAAGAACAAGTATCCTTTGCCAAGGACAGATGACCTCTTTGATTAACTGAAAGATGTTAAGATATTCTCCAAGATTGATCTTAGGTCAGGCTATTATCATGTAAGAATTAAAGAAGAAGACATCAACAATACTACCTTAAGAACAAGGTATGGTCATTATGAGTTCACAATGGTGCCATTTGGGTTATCAAATGCGCAGTTGTCTTCATGTGTTTAATGAATGGTATTTTCAAAGATTACTTAGATAAGTTTGTCATTGTCTTCCTAGATGACATTCTTATATATCCTAAGTCTAAGGAAGAGCATGAGCAACACTTGAGGATGGTATTACAGGTATTGAGGGAGCATCAGTTGTATGCCAAATTGAGTAAGTGCTCATTCTACCAAAAGAAAATTCATTATTTGGGCCATATCATTCCAGAGGAAGGAATACTAGTGGACCCATAAAAGATAAAGGCCATTGAGGGGTGGCCAACACCAAGGAATGTCTCTGAGGTGAGATCATTCATGGGACTTGTAGGTTACTACATAAGATTCATTGCGGGATTCTCAAAGATTGCACAGCCAATCACTTCTTTGTGAAAGAAGGGTGTGAAGTTTGAGTGGACATCAGATTGGGAAATAAGTTTCCAACACTTGAAACGTTTACTAACAAGTGCTCCAATAATAAAGATTGTTGATTCAAATGAAGACTTCATTGTATGCACTGATGCATGTAAAGAAGGACTTGGTGGAGTTCTTATTCAGAATGGGCATGTGATATGTTATGAATCAAGGAAATTAAAGGAGCATGAAAGGCACTATGCTACTCATAATTTAGAATTGGGATTCATAGTTCATGCCTTGAAGATGTGGAGGAACTACCTCATCGGAAAAGATTTGAATTGAGGATAGAGCATAGTGGTCTGAAATATTTATTTGGGCAACCAACTTTAAATGTCAGGCAAAGCAGATGGTTGAAATTCCTCAATGAATATGACTTTGATATAAAGCATATCAAAGGTAGAGAGAACAAGGTCGTTGATGCGCTCAGTAGGAGGGTGCATGAGATACATGCTACAACCATTAGCATGTACCAATCAGATTTGAAGGACAAAATTTTAGAGGCTGCAAAATCATATCAAAAATACATGGAGGTAAAGGAAATTTTTCGGCAAGGTAATTTGCAGCAGAAAAGTGAAGAATATAAGCTGGAAAAGGCTAAAATTCTCATGTACAAGGGTAGAATTTATGTGCCAAATTCTCAGGAATTGAAAATTTTGATTTTAAAAGAAATGCATAACGTGCCTTATGCTAGGCACCCAGGTTACCAAAAAACTATTGCAATTGTCAAGAGCCAATATTATTGGTCGGGTATGAAGTAATAGGTTGTTGATTTTATTGCCAAGTGTTTGGAATTTCAAAAAGTCAAGGCCGAGCACATACACACAGTTGGTCTACTACAACCATTACCCATTCCCGAGTGGAAATGGGAAGTTGTAACGATGGATTCCATCACCAAGTTGCCTAAAACAACCAAACAACATGATTCCATCATGGTGTTGGTGGATAAGCTTACTAAAGTTGCCCACTTTATTCCAGTGAAGCTCACTTACGAGGCAACCAACATTGTTGATATTTATATGAGAGAAATTGTTTGATTACGTGGTATACCCAAGGCATTGTGTCTGATAGAGATCCAAAATTTACATCAAATTTTTGGAAAGGATTATTCAAAAGATTTGGGACCAATCTAAACTTTAGCACAACCTATCATCCAGAGTCAAATGGGAAAATAGAGGGGGTGAATCAAGTGATTGAAGATATGTTGAGGATTTATGTGATAGATAAACCATCCAAATGGGTGGATTATTTCCATTTGGTGGAGTATGCTTATAAAAATGGGTATCAAGCATCTCTAAAAATGAGCCCATTTGAGGCACTTTATGGTAGAAAGTGCAACACACTAGTGAGACGGGACAACTCAGCAGACAGAGTAGTGGTTGGACCATAATTACTCAGGGAAATGGAAGAGCAGATGGTGAGAATAAAACAAAATTTAAAGGTTGACTAGGACAGGCAGAAAAGTTATGCTGATAAAGGCAGAATTCACAGAGAGTTCAAAGTAGGGGACCATGTGTTCTTAAAAGTAAAGGCCGAGAGAAGTTCCCTGAAGTTGGGAAATTGTTCAAAGTTGGCAGCTCGTTATTGTGGGTCGTTTTAAATCCCAAAGATGATTGGTCTTGTAGCATACATGCTTGCCTTACCTGCATCAATTTGTATTCATAATGTATTCCATGTATCATTGCTTAAAAAGTATGTACCTGATGCTAATCATGTCATTGATTGGAATGTGATTCAAGTGGAGCAAGAAGGAGACTCCCGAGTTAATCCAGTATGCATATTGATCGAAAATTCAAGCTGCTACAAAATCAAGCAATAGGACTGGTAAAGGTCCAATGGACCTGGTATGGTCTTGAGGATGCAACTTGGGAGCATGAGGATGTTATGCGGGCAGAATACCCACATCTTTTTGAAGACTTTTGAAGTTTTGATTGTATATGTGTATATACTACATTGAAGACAATGCATAAATAAGGGGGAGGAGAATGTAATACCCCTAGGTCGAACCCAAATTGTACATATAAATGTAAATGACCACATAAGCTGGTGAGCCAGGACATTTTGGGCTAGAGTGCCTTTGTGTATATGTATTTTGAGGCCACATTTCCTGTGTGGTTATTAGGATGTAGAGCTAGATGCTAAAATTGCCAGTGAGCCATAATTGTAATATGTAATCACACGCAAATATTGATAAAAACACATCATTGTCACAGACCAACCATGTAAAAGTGTATGGGGGGATAAACTCCACTAAATAAGGAAAGAGGGCCAAAATTTTAGGAAAAGGGGCTAAGCTAGAGGGGTTTAAGCCCAAATGAATATTATATTAATATTACTTAAAGTATAAAGTATGGATATTTATTTTATCCTAAGTTATAAGGATGGGGACAAGTAGGGTCAAGTGGGACCAAGGTAGTTCCCAACACGACAAATGTCAAGTTGGGAACATGCATACATATAGTTTGGACTTAGTTCATTTTCCTATCATTCGATCTTCATTACTTCACTCACTGAACTACCATTTGTACCTTGTTGTTATTGTACCTGGGAAGATTTGGAGGAGAAGAGGTGGGCTTTCATGCCAATGGACTATTGAAGAAGCAGGTTGTCAGGCTCGTGAGCATTCTCTGCGGGTGAGAGAATTGTTGGGAATTAAGTCCCAGGGTTCCAAGTTGCAACTACAGGGCTTTGAGACTTCGTGTCTAGCATGTTGATGAAGCCCCAGAAGGGAAGTGGGGCATCCAAAGGACTGTTGAGCAGAGAAGGGGCACACTTCTTGGGGTGGGACATACACATGGGAATGAGGGACTGCAGGCAATTATCTTGAGTTGACACATGAGTCTGAGATTTATGTTGTTTGGGAGACCTTAGTCTGGGTTAGGATTCCCTTGCCTAGGTGGAGCTTAAGCCCTAGCTTGGGAGTGACCCACTGCTGAGAGTTTTGAGTAGTGTGGTCTAAGTCTGGGAGGAACATGGAAGGTTTGCACGTAGTTGGTGTTCTTTTGATCAAAGATAAGTGTCAATTGTGTGTCATTTTATGTCTTGTGTTAATATTTATGCATTTATTTTCATGGGTTTTTCCTGTGTAAGCTGTATGTATATTTATGTTATTATTTGGTATGAATTTGTGCATTTGCAGAGAATTTTTATGAATTAAATTAGTATTAGAGTTCGAAATTTTAAGTGGCATTGATCCCGGTGGATATTGGTGGCCACCCACCTTTTCCAACTCCCTCAAAAAAGTTTTCTGGGAATTTTGGCAATTTACTATTTTTAGCAGTTTTAACTTCCAAGTTCATTTTGAGGGCCTAAATGAAGGTTTTTTGGGATATAGCTTCTTAAAAGTATCCAAAGGAATGATTGAGCCCCCTAAATAAATCTTCTCGACGATACCTTTCCAACGAGCTATCGTGCGCCCCAAACAGAGATCGTATGCCAAAGTTACGCCCTCGGGAAGTTGATACACCAAACTACCCAAAACGAGGTCAACAAAACTGTTGGCTTTTCATCTTTCGGGGTTAGGGTTTTGGATTTTCTTTATGATAAAAAGGACTTTGGTGCCTCATTGTAAAATCATCTTCTTGCGAATGCGAGTAGCGGACACATCTTTTCTCAGAGATAAGCTGCCACCATTCTAGCGAGTCTTTCACTCTATATTTTTACAATCTTTGTACATTTTCGTTCATTGATAGAAAATTGTGTATTACTGTATATTTGTGTTTATAGTTGCATCTCTGATACATTTCTGTTATATTATTGGATATCAAGGATATCTCTGTACATTGTTTTATTATATCTCTGCTCACATTTCGTGGCGAAAATCATCTGGATCAGTGGTATAAGAGCAAGTTGATCTTGATCGTTTTTTTCAGTGAATGTCCCCAACAAGGTCTGAGTATAGCAAGTTGGGTCTCGAGCTTCTCTCTCTTGAAGAAAGTTTCTCTCGCATGCCCAAGAAACCCTCCACGGCGAAAGAAAAGAAAAACGATGAAGCAGACGATTCTATCAATTTGTTGCTTGAGCAAGCTCTCACACGACAGAGTGACGAAATGATGGAGAATTTTTCCCACATCCTTCAATGCATGTCGATAGAAACAGGTGCATCTTCATCAAACAACCACTTTGGAAGCACCTCTCCTTTCAATGTACAGGTTAACTTTGATATTCTCGTATTTGAAGGTCAGATAGATGTGGATGCCATAGACAAATGGTTAAATCTGTTAGAAGGTTATTTCTTTGTTCATAATTTTTTCGACAGGAAAAAGATCACCTTCGCACTCCTTAAAGCTCTCCCCCATGTCAAAAATTGGTGGGAAACTTACTGGGAGCAAAGTTCCACAGAGGATTCTGGAATATATGGGCCCGAGCCCACTTGGAATTTTTTGTGGATGCGGTAAATGAACAGTATAACCTTGTTGGAAACTATGAGGACTAGTACATGAGATGGACCACACTACGGCAAGAGAGGGGCCAA
>WSFP011470683.1:0-17762 GCA_009831015.1 Picea engelmannii
AAGTGGTTATATCTTTGTCATCTGGAACTTACTTTACATTTGCAAGCTTTCATCTATTTTGTTCCTTTATCTCGTGGTGTGATCCTTCAAGAAGTGCGCATCCACTTGGAGGCATTCTCTTGATTGGGTCTTGAGTGATTTGCATCTCTTGGCCATTGAAAAGCAGTCCAATGGAACTCTATCTGTTGTGAGCATGCTTGGCTTCATGTGTTGATGGTTGCTTTATCTTAAGTATCTTTAATTCCTGCACACGCGAGTAAACGTGTTAATATATTGTATATCTTGTATTTAGCTTAGTCTTAATTTGTACATCTTAAGCATTCTTTTGTATATCTTGTATCCAGTCTAAGGTAGCTTTGTATCTGATATATTCTTTGTGTCTAGTTGTATCTATCTTGTTGTAATACTTTGTAACTTGTAATTATCTTGTAACAAACATCCCCTTAACTTAGTTGACCCCATTGCCCAATCTTAGGCATTAGTCTTAGTTGCCCTAGGAAAAGGTCTAACTCTCATACTTAGATAGTTACATCTTGCATTTGTTGATTGACATCTTAGGCTAGATTCCCCCTGACCTTTTAACCAATTAAAACCAACTCCTAGAACATTAAATATTAATCTCATCTAGTAACAAGGGTCTACCCCCCTTGGCTTCCCTAGGTGTTAGCCTAGACGGAAGAGGTTCAAGTCAAAGTGACATCGTGGACTTTGAACCTAGGCATTGTGCCTCCAAGGACACACTAAGTGAGCAGGACTTAGCTCACGTCTGCAAGTGTGTATAAGGACGGCAACAGAAGGAAATGGACAAAGATAATCTCATAACTATTGGCATTCCTCAATTGCTAATGGAGAAATGAAATTCTAAGCAAATTAACAAAATTTATAGCTACAAATTCATCATTAAACCATCACTATGACTACATGCAGCAAAGCAAGTGCAAAGAAGATCTTCCAATTACTCGCATATAGAATTTTAAGACAACATTACACACAGCAGTAAAATCAAACACACCATAAACACAAAGATTCTACCTTGGAAAACCAAATTTGAATGGTTGTTCAGTCTCCATTTCGGCAATCTCTGGTTACAATGCAGCTCATGGCTCTCCATGCATACTCCCCTCTTTGGCCAAAAGACCCTTTGAGAGTCAAGTTACAATGAGATATAGGAGAGCTGGTGAGTAATGGGAAGGCCAAGAGACTGATCTTTCAGTTCCCATTCCTCTTTCTCTTTTCTTCTCCTATTTTCATTTTGTTGTTTTATTTAATTCTTTGTTTTTTTTTCTATTTGTCTCATTTAATTTCTAAAATTTGCATTGTCCTTTATGATTTATATAACCTTCATTAATTGTTGAATTACACTTGCAGGTACTGAGTCTTACAACCATACGCTTGTTTGGATCCATTTTGGATCAGCCTTGGAACTTAAAGAACCCTTTCCAAAAGTTCCTAGTAAATATAGGATCCCTGTCAAATATAATCACCTTAGGACATCCATGAACTCTGTGAATATCCCTAAGGAAAGCATTTGTGGTATGGTTAACTTTGGAAGTGGACAAAATTGCTAAAATATGCACATAGTTGGTAAGTCTATCAACAACAACCAATATGTCATCTTTTCCTTATGATTTGGGAAGTCCTATAATGAAATCCGTCAAAATTTCCTCCCAACATTGATCTGGAATGGGTAGGGGTTGAAGCAGCGCAGGAGATTTGATATTTCCCCTTTATTTCATTGGCAAATTCTGTTGCCCCCTCATACGGTATGAGGAGATTTGTAATCACATATGGGCAACTACTACTGGAGCCACCCTTCCAGCGGAGTGGTGTTCTAGTTCTCATGAGCATCCTTACTCATATCCTTCAGAGACTCAGATTCATGACATCCTTCGGCCTGCCTTTTTGCTATCTGATGGTCTCACCTCATAGTGGGTTTGCTCAATTGACTCTAGATGCCTCATTCATGGTATACCAGCTCATTTCACATTCCTCAGATGGCTCAAGCACATGCAGATAGTACACTATGCTTTCACACACACGATTATGGTACCTTGGTTTAGTTTGCTTCATTTCAGTGGTTTTACTATGGTTTCATCTATGGATTTCTTGCTTAGACATGTTGATATGGTCTCTTGTATATGCTTGTGACTGTGGTAAACATTGGGTGTGATCTGATAACAAATTATAACACTTACAAATTTGTTATTTGCCTCATCGTACCATGGGGAAAATATTTTTCCTTTAGAGAAGTGTCGTCATCTCTTGAGTCAAGTTGTACTACTAGTGATCTAGGTAAGAGTAGAGTGTCCATATCCCAAACCATACTTAACACCTTCCATCTTCCCAATTATTCTATTATCTCGTTCATGGTTGTCTTATCATATGTTATACATCAAGGTCTACCTTTATTAGTCCCATGAGGAAAGCCTCATCTTAAGAGCTATAAGCTCAAGGAAAAAAGCAATAAAGTCAAAAGCCAAATAATTGAACTCTGCCACCTTGCTATGAGGCCAATGCCCAAAGTCCCATGCTTAACAATGCATATCTAAAGAAAAGGGACTAAGAAAACAAAAGGAAAAATAAAGAAAAAGGCAATAAAGGGGTAGTAAGAAACACTATCAAGGAAATAGTAACTCAATACTAAGAAATGCTTCCTCATCTTTAACGACACTCGTGGATGAACATCTTTAAAGGCCTTATGTCTAGCTATGCAAGTCAATTCATGAAGTTACCTACCTATGCCATACCATCCATCATTGCACATACTCCTAACTTAGTGATCTAGGAAATACCTCTTGGTCTTAGGATTTGTCACATGTAATAAGGGTTAAGGTTGTCCCTCCATGGTAAAACTTGGGCAAGTTCCAAAATTAAATAAATGTTATGATTTTGCTAGAAGAGATCACTTAGTGTGCACTACTTAATGACTTGTATATTGAGGCTTGACTTGCCACTATGAGTGGGAGCCTTGCATTGGGATCTGTGTACTTGCATCGAAAGTTGCATCTATGCCTTGGGATCCATGTTCTATGCCTTGAGATTTGTGTACTTGCATTGAGATCTGCGATACAACCTTGAGATCCATGTACCAACATATGGACCTGTATATTTTCATTGGGATCCATGACATTTTATTGGGGTCCGTGACACTACATTGGTATCCATGTATCTACATTGGGATACATGTACATTCATAGGGATATGTGTCACTACATTGGCATTTGTGACAATGCATTGGACAATGTGACAAGTACTCCACATCATCGTGTGTGCCACCTAGATCATCTTTGAGAGGGCACACCTTCTTCTTAGAGAGATTCCCTCACGCGTGTGGGTTTGTTGAGTTAGTTACACCATCTTGGACCACACGTGTGAATTAGTTGGAGTTGTTAGAGGGTTATGAGTTTGTTAGAGTTTGTTGGAAGTTGTTACAGTACTTTAGACCATTTCTTGTGGTAGTTGAGGTGGTTATTGAGTTGAGAGCATTTTTTGAGGGCGACTTAGATTCAAGAGCAGTTATCTTTTGACAGAGTACCCAGAATTCCACCAAATCAACGCCATTAGATGTAGAATGGTCGCAGGATTTCCAAAATGTGGTCATAATAGAAATTTGGGAAAAAATTGACATAGTTGTGGTGTTTTTACATCTGTCGTGGGAAAATTATCATCGCATTTTAACGACTCGATGTCCCACTTCTTGGACTTGATGCCACACATGTGGGTGATTAGAGCACTTGTCCTTGAATCATTCATACTCTCTTGAGGTGGTTTTGACCAAGCATCCACTTGTTTGAGGAAATTGGTTGTCCTAGTGCACATTATTATTTTGATTTTTGACCTCTACCCTCTCTAGTTGGTTAGAGAGTTGCTATTTCGAGCTTAGGAGGTTAGAGATCTATTATAATTTATTTGGGAGGTTGTTTAGCTCTTCTCCTATATAAAGAGCCTCCTCCTCATTGTAATTTTTGTTGGAGAATAATTAGAAAGAACTTTTATCTCACTTTTGCTCAAGTTATCTCATATTTTAGCTTCTTGTCCTAAGGAATATTGTCTAGGGCGAATTGGAGAAGTTTGTTTTATTGCAGCTTTTTGGAGGACAAAGTTGATGCAAGGCCAAAGGAGGAGCACCATGCTACATTGGAAGAACATATAGAGGTAGAGTTAACTAATAATAATAATAATCTATTTTTAAGGTCACGGCCAAGCCAAACACCAAATTGGTGTATGAGACCCCCTCCGCCCAACGATTTTACTGGTAAAGTCTACGGAGGTATACATACCCTACCCCCCTCTAGATTTGAACATGTGACCTCTTAGGAGGAAACACATGTTCTTAACCATTAGGCCCACTCAGGTTGTATCCTCTATAGTCCTTAGTCATTTACTCTTTAGATCTATTACATTGAGCTTTGAACATCTATGATTTCAAGTTCTTGTCTTTACACTAGAGGTAGAGGTTACCTTGCATTATCTTAGAAGTGGATTCATCTTAGGACCCTTCTCCCACACAAGTTTGAAATATCCAAATGTCTCATTTGTGAAGAAATTTGAGGTCCTATAGGCTGCCCAACAGGCTTGTCTTGTGACCTCTTGTTGGGCACTAAGTCTAGGTACTTTCAAACTATTTTTCTCACTGTTTTAGGACAGTTTTCTCGCTGTTCAAAACAGCCCACCAGATCTGAACTTTACCCACTCTGAAATCTGCCCACAAGCTTTGGTTTGATGCTCTTTAATACCACTTGTTATAAGGTTTAATGATGGAAGGTTTTGCCGTCCAAGATAGCCTTCTTTAACATGCATTAAACATCAAACACACCTCTAGAATCTTTAACAACTACAAGCTGAAAATACTAAGCAAACATGACAAATGAACACATGAGTTTTTGGTCAACATGACCCTGGAAAAAGCCCCATGGGGAAAACCAGTAAGAGAGATAGATATATATATATATGGAGATCTCAAAGTAAGAGCTACAACAAAGAAATACAACAAAAGAACCTGATACAATAGCAACTCCTCTCAAGATGCTTCGGAGTTCTTATTTCTTTGTGCCTAGCCTTAGAAGTGTGCGCCCTTTGCCTTGGTGCACCTCTTCCTCTAGCTTTGCCTTGATTTAGCCCTTGCCTTGCCTTTGCCTTGCTTTGATGTAGACTTGTGCCCCTTGCCTTGGAGAAAGCGCCCAATACTATGGTGCGCCCCTTGCCTCACACTTGGCCTTACTCCTTTGCAACCCACACCAACAAGTGCGCCCTCACACACTAGTGCGCCCTCTATACACAAGAGTGCACCCACTCCAAATATGCGCGCCTCACCTCTAGGATGCGCCCTCTCACAAGCTAGATGTGCCTCCTCTCTTTGGATGAGCCCCTCCTCTAGCTTATGCGCCTCCTCACTTGAATGCGCCCTTGCTTCAACACTTGCGCCCAACCTCCATGGATGCTCCTCAAGGAAGATTGCACCCTCAACAATGGCTTCTCGACCTCAAGCGCCCTTCTTCTCCTCAAGAAATGCGCCAGAGTCCTCTTCCTCTCCTTCACTCCCATCTCAAGTGTGAACAATGAATCTCACTTTACCCTCCTTTGCCTCCTTTAGCCTAATCCTTAAGGCTGACCTAGAAACCAAGGGCTCAGATTCACTCTAAGCCTTCCTCCAAGATGAGTGGATGAGATTAGATCTCATAAACCCACTTAAGTTTCCATGATTCCACTTGATGTTCATTAATTCACATTTAAGTGAATTAAATGTCACTTTATGACTTAAGTGACTAATTTCACTTTATGACTCAAGTGAATAAAGTCAACGTGAAATTAGAACATAAAGTAATCGCAAGAGGGTAATACTCTCCCCCTTTGTGTTTAGAGACTCACAAACACAAGGGGACCACTTTCCTTGGTACCCAAATCTCAACAATTTGGGGGATTGCAATGCGCACCCTATGGTTGTTTGTGAACCCCAAAATTGACATAAGGACATAGTCTCAAGCAAGACTAAGTGTGACTCCATAACCCAAGTGGAGGAACACACTAGTCTTTCCCTTTTCCCAACCATTAAAATCTAAAATTTCAATTTTTCCTCTTTTTTGTTTTGTTTCATGCAATCTAGGGTTTAAATTGGCATTAAAATCTTTTAAGTTGGATTGCATCTCATGTTTGGAAGGTTAACTTTCACATTTTACTAAGTAAAGTTGAGTATTTGTGCAAGTCGGTTTCCTTTTTAGTGTTTAATCTTGAACAATTTGTTTAATTTCCTCTTCATTTGGCTGCTACAACATCTCAAAGGAGGATTAACTTGGATCTAACACACTTAAATCATACATTTTAAGTAGATCTAATGCTTTTACATCATCAAGGGATAAATCAATGCTTCAAATTGCTTAATGTCTTATGGTTTTGAGCTCTTTCTTTAACCTCTTGTTGGCTAGTTTAAATTTTTAATTAAAAGGTTTCATAACAGATCTCGAATACATCTTTAATGTGTTGAATTTCTTTAAACCCGGCACCAGCAGATTATTCCAAATAAAACAGATTTATTGAATAAAAAGCACAACTAAGTTACTTCACAAAATATAAGCGGAAGCATAAACAACAAAAACCATAACACATATTGCACAAGAGATTTTGGATAAACACCCCTAGAAAAACCCTTGCGGGAAAACCAGTTCTGAGTTTGATTTTATTGCTAAAAATCTTGGGCTCCCATCCTGGGATAATGGCCCATCAAAGGAATTAAAATGCAGTAATAGCCTAGCCCACTTGGCTGCTATCTCCTTGTTGCCCCTTTGAACACTTCCTCAGCCCTTCCTACTCATAAACAAGTACACGAGCAAGACTCCCTCTTGCTCTTATGCACTCATTGTGTGCCTCTCACTCTCCTTAGATCTACTTTTATAATCTCCTAATGACTAAAACCCTATCTCCAAAGTGACCAACGATCAAGATCTGATCTTGATCTCTTGAGATCAACAGTTGTGACTTTATCTCACCTTGAGATGACTTAAATCACTTAAGTCACTCAACTTCATAATAAGTCACTTTAAGTCATTGAATACAAAAGGTACTTTATAAAATCACTTTATAAAGTTACTATCTAGAGAGTGTGGATCGAACACCTCTGCATGTTAGGCACTGCCAATGCAGAAGTACCTGTCCGAGCTACCCCAAAAAACTAACACTCCCTCTTAGGGAGGAAGGTACTTCTAGAAGAACCTCCTCCTGGATCAATCTCTAACCCCATCAAATATGTTGTTGTTGTAGTTGCTCCCTTTGAACTGGAATACCCTCCTGCTACCTCCGCTGCACTCTGATCTATAATCTCTGATCCAAGATCCCCTTGGACCCCACTACAGGCTGTCCCAACACCTTGTACATCATACCCTCCCTAATGCCAAGTCTCACCACTGCATCCTAGGTAACTGCTCCCTATGAACGTATGAGTACCTATCCATCCTCGAACATAACTGCATACCCCAAATCCTCGAGAGTTGATACTGAGAGCAAATTAACCTTCAACTCCGAAACAAATAACACCTTTGCCACCTCCAGAGAACCACCTGACTTTAGCTAGAATCTAACACATCCAACCCCCTTCACTGCATGCATGGTGTTAGCCCCACATCCAACATGTAAGTCTGAGCCCGTCTCTGAAACACTAAGGAACATCGACCTCATTCCCTTCATATGGCAAGATGTTCCATTATCTAACACCCACGTATCACTACCCGAACCTGCTACTCGAACACGTTGCCCATTGCCCAAACCTGCTGCACATAGCCTTATGTTGTTGCCCGGGTATTTTTAGGGTTGTCCGAGCCCTTTTTGGGTGTTGCCCGGCTATCTCAGCCTGCTTCCAAGGGCTTTTGTCCATTGCCCAGGGCAATTTCGAGGCTACCCGGAAAAAAAAATTGGACACTCTGCTCGAAAAATTATGGGCACTCTGCCCACTGCCTGGGAAATTTTGGGCACTCTACTTGCTGCCCGAGGGTTGCCCGGCCCTTGCTAAGCGGCTCTGCTACCCTGCGTCTCATTGGTTGGCGACTGATTTCCTGGTTGGCAGCCTCCTCTGCCACGTCTTTAGCTTGGTCGACGACTGTATCTTCTGGTTGGCAGTTGGTTTGGCATTTGCACCAACACCCACACCCTCTGCCTACACCACCCGCCGTCCTCTAACTCCCTGCCACCCTGCTCCTAGACCGTCCACGTCCACCTCTGCAGCACCTGTTGGCTGGCAGCTGGTTTGGCGTTTGCACCAACACCCGCGGCCTCTGCCTACACCACCCGTCGTCCTCTAACTCCCTGCCACCCTGCTCCTAGTCGGCTCGCGTCCACCTCTGCAGCACCTGTTGGTTGGCGGCTGGCTGGCTCTGTTGTCGATTTCTTCCACACACAGTTGTTGGTGCCTTGTTGCCTCGCCCGCGAGCTATCCTTTACTGGTGGTTGTCGCTTTGCTCCACAGTTCCACCAGTCGACAACTCTTCCCTTGCTGCTTGGTTCGACCACACGGGCACCCTTTCCTCTAACCACGCGTCTGCCTCAGCCTATTGGTCTCCTGTTTGAATGGTGGTTTCTCTGCTCGCGCCATCGTGCCCACCACCACGGCTGTAATCTTCTATGCGAACCTCAACTCAACACTCCTTCACGTCCACACTTCACCTCAGTCGCCCACTGCGCTGCTCGATCTGTGCAGCTCTCATTCCTTAGCAATGGATGACTTTACTCAGCCATTGCGTCTTCACTCCGGCCACAATTGCACTTGCAGCCCTCCGCTCGGCCTGTCCACCCCTTCACACTGTCGTCACCCACGTCTGCCCCTCAGCCCAACCTCACAACTTTGCAGTCTCTGCAGCTCTATCGTCACCAAATCCTCATGCGGCCCAGCCCGACTGTCGCTTCTCCTAAGTCGACGCTACGACTACTGACCCCGCGCGCGACTGTCACCTTTGACCACACTTGCGACCTTGGTCACTTTATCTGCACAGCCTCTGTCCACATCCAAAGTTAACAGCCCGATCTGCACAATCGGCCTCTGAAGATGTACATTCGTACGGCGACAGTCGTACACATGATTTCCTTTCCCTTTTTTTTGTCTCTTACCCCTACAACTAAAAAATTCCCGCAGACCTAGAGTTAGCAAATTCCTCACTACAATATCTCGATCTATGCAAAAGTTGGTTTCCTCAGAGTCTCGGTTCTAATACCATGTCGAATTTCTGTAAACCCAGCACCGGAAAATTATTCCAAATAAAACAGATTTATTGAATAAAAAACACAACTAGGTTACTTAACGAAATATAAGAGGAAGCATAAACAACAAAAACCATAACACATATTGCACAAGAGATTTCGGGTAAACACCCCTAGAAAAACCCTTGCGGGAAACTAGTTCTGAGTTTGATTTTATTGCTAAAAATCCTGAGCTCCCATCCTGGGATAATGCCCCATCAGAGGAATTACAATGCAGCAATAGCCTAGCCCACTTTGTTGCTATCTCCTTGCTGCCCCTTTGAACACTTCCTCAGCCCTGCCCACTCAAACACAAGTACATAAGCAAGACTCCCTCTTGCTCCTATGCACTCATTGTGTGCCTCTCACTCTCCTTCGATCTGCTTTTAAAATATCCTAATGACTAAAACCCTATCTCCAAAGTGATCAACGATCAAGATCTGATCTTGATCTCTTGAGATCAATGATTGTGACTTAATCTCACGTTGAGATGACTTAAATCACTTAAGTCACTCAACTTTATAAAAGTCACTTTAAGTCATTGAATACAAAAGGTACTTTATAAAGTTACTATCTAGAGGGTGTCGCTTGGACACCTCCGCATGCTAGGCACTGCCAATGCAGAAGTACCTGTCCGAGCTACCCCAAAAAACTAACATAATGTTGCATAATAATCAGATCTAGTGAGTTAGAGAGCAAGTTGTGGCTCATTTCTATTTATTTCACTTGCTCTTGCTCAAACACCTTTACTTTCTTGTTGGTTTATGATGCTACAATGGTTCTAACTCTATTCCTGATTTAACGTTTTATCTAAAACACACAAGCACATTTCTTAAAGGTGAATTTATACTCCAAGCACTTAAACATGCTTTATTCTTATGTTCAATGTTTCAATGATGATCTATGGTTGGTGATCAAATTGGAGTAATCTAACTCAAACACCTTAATCCTAAATAATACATTCCACTTGCAATATTCTACATCTTTAAAGATTGAATTTCTAACATTTGGGGAACACATTTCATGGCATGACTCATGTTTCTTGTGCAACTATCTAGGAAGTTACATTTCGGCATTTGAACAAGAATAAACCCACTTCTTAACCACATCTAAAACCGGTTCATGTCTTTTATTTATTTTTTTATGTGGTTGATCACCATATGGAATGTGTCACATATGTTATTTTCATACTAGCTAATTCATAGTGAATGAAGTTTTGTTCAATGTTTATGGTACCACACTTCTCATTTGATCTAAAACAACATTGTGGCATAACTAAGCAATTACTTGGCAAGTATTCTCTTTATGGTTCAACTCTCATGCACTATTTCCACACATTAAGGACTTTTAAATTTACTCATTCATGGACCATTCCTTTGGTGGATTGATTTTCTCAATTTCACATGGGCATAATTTCCTTAATGAAATTTAATTTTGTGGTGTATTGTGAAATTGAATCAATCCTCTAAGCAAGTCGCATTCTAAGTTTCACTCCTTATAATCTTAAGACAATTTTCATGCTTCACAATGTTTGATCACATAACTAAGTAAATCGACTTGTTTGGATTAATCACATCAACTAAAGCCTAAGTTTTCACGACTTATACAACAATTGGGCTTAGTTGATCCTTTAGGGATACCCCCTAGGCTAGGAACCCTTTCCTTAGTCTAAAGTGAGGGGCAAGGCCACCGAGGTGACAGTGGGTGGCTTGCCTAGTAGTTTCCTTTAGGCTCTCACGTTTATGGTTGAGAAGTTGAGCG
Organism: Picea engelmannii; assembly: GCA_009831015.1. Lineage (NCBI taxonomy): Eukaryota > Viridiplantae > Streptophyta > Pinopsida > Pinales > Pinaceae > Picea > Picea engelmannii. Next base: position 10,981 of record WSFP011470683.1, read on the forward strand.
GTAACAAGTCCCACACCCCTATACAAACTTACAGGCATCGACCTCAAGACCATTCCAAAAGGAGTGGTTGACTCTATGATATGTTTTCAGAAATCCTGAATGAATTGTTGTAGGGGAGGCATGCAATTCAGATGAACTTTGTTACATGAATGATGAAACTAGAATCTATGCCCAAAAGGATATGATTTTTACACTACAAGATGCTTGCTTCCCAAGTGCAACGTTTTGGAGGGTTGGAACCATCCTGAAGTTGGTGTATGAACCACTACATGGATGTGTTAGCACACCAATCATTCTTGACCTCTTTTATCCATGTAGGAAATAGCACATAGATGGCATATACATGGGATGTATCCGCATGTTATCTAGAGAGTGCATCAACTACAATGTTGTCCTTCCTCTTTTTGTAGGTGACCTCAAAATCATAGCCTTGCATTTTAGTGGTCCACTTTGTTGCTCTTCAAAAGAGACTCATTGTTCCAAAAACTATTTAAAGATGGAATGACTAGTCTTAACTTTGAAATGCCTACCCAATAAAACTTGATGCCATTTATTATCTACATGCAATATAACCAACATTTCCCTCTTGTAGATGGACTTGGTGAGATCTCTACCTTTAAGGTGCTTACTTTTAAAGTAAATGGGTCTACCTTTCTATGACAAGACTGCACCAAGTCTTGTTCCTAATGTGTCATGTTTAATGATGAACACCTTAGCAAAATATGGAGTTACCAAAATAGGTGCATGTGTCATAGCTCCCTTCGGAGATACAAAAGCATGGGTGGCCTCATCATACCACTAAAATGAATTCTTTCTAAGAAAGGGCAATAAGTGGGGCAGCAATTTTGGCATAATTGTAAACAAACCTTCTCTAGTAATCGATGAGGCCTAAGAATCATCTTTACCCTATAATGTTCTAAGGAATGGGCCATGACGTAATGGCTTGAATCATTTTTGGATCAGGATTGACCCCTTCTTTAGAAATGACATGCCCCAAGTATTCAACTTCTTTTTGACAAAAAGCACACTAGACTTCTTGGCATTTAATTGATTCTCGTCTAAGATTCTTTGCTTAAAAGTGAGATGTGGTCATGTCAAGGTCTTATTGAAAATCAAAATGTTATCAAGAAAGACAAGAACATATATCCGTGAGTAAGGCGTGAAGATCTTGCTCATGAGGCTTTGGAAAGTAGATGTAACATTGATCATGTCGAATGGCATAACCATGAACCTAAGTTGCAGGAAACGCCCTACCCCCCTGTTTCAGCATCGGAAACGATCTGAAATGTCGAAATGAGTACGGTACAGCCAAGAAACGCTATCGATCATACCGTATGACGTTTCTCGATTTGGAAACGTCGTACGGTACAGTCGACGGCGTTTCCCGACCGTACCAGCCCGTACGGCCGACGTTTCAGCCGTTCTAAGGCGTCTTAGAGGCCAAAAAAAAATAGGGGGTCGTGGGGCCCCCAAACATTCATTTTTAATTTTTTTTTGCCTTTTCTAATTCTCCAATGAGAATAAAATTGATTTTATCCCTTTTTAGCTCATGTTTTCTTTCATTTTCAGCACATACAGCCTCATTTATAAAGGTCGATTTTGGATGTAAAGCCTCATCTATAAAGGCTAATTTTGGATTTTGCTACTTGCATCATGTAATGAATGATATTGATCATCTATGGGAGTTAATATGGACATGATTTTCCTTCTAAAATGTCATTTATGTGTATCATTATGTTTTTCTTGCAATATAATGTTTTATTTTTAATATATATATATATGGCGTTTCCCCCGAAATTTCCATTTTTTGAGGGCTTGTTTCGTACCGTCCCAGTTTCGGAAACTTAGAAATGTTTCCCCGTTTTGTGCAACTTAGCCATGAACTCATAGTAACCATTATGAGTTTTGAAAGTTGTTTTCTAAACATCCTCCTCTCGTATGTTGATTTGACGATAACCAAAATGAAGATCAAGTTTGGAGAAGTTTGCAGCCCCATTGAGTTGACCATTAGCCTGTTAATTACGAGAATGGAAAACTTGTCTTTGACTATAATTTTATTTAATTCCATATAATCAATACACAGCTACCACAATCCATATTTCTTTTTTAATGACATTATGACATAATCCGCTGAAAGCAATTGTACCTCCATTGGCAATCATGACTTGTTTTTTACAGGGTATGGAAAATAGCTGAGTTGTGCAGCTAACTTACAATCAATGAAGTTGTGGGTGTTGTCAAAGTCAATGAGAACCATAACTTTTTGCTTCTTGATATGCCCTTCCATTCTTAATGTTTGTGGTGTGGCTACACTAGCTAGAGCATGCATGGAGACTTTGGGGACCTCAGATTCAACTGGATTTGTTTCCTTAGCGGGTTCCAAGGAAGGCTTTATTTTAACCAAATGGTCCTCTAGACCACTTATTGTTACCCCTAAGGCAAAGACTCTTAACACATCATTCTCCTACTTCTTCGGAATAATTTTGATTGTAGAGGTGCATAAGAAATGATGTGGACCTTACCTTTGTTAACAACATAGTATGGTGGATAATAAACAACATGATTTTTGGACTCGTTCTATCCAACCATCTTGATTGCTGCAAAAATGTCCATAGGATGATAAATTTTATCTCATGTTGGATATCATTGCAAAGCCCTCCAAGATCAAGAAGCTTGTCAGTGTCGAGATCAGTCACATGAGTGGCTATCTTCTAGTGTCAAAGCGAGTAGTCCTAAAACAATTCATGTTTATTGTACTTTGGTGTGCTGACTAAAGTAATCATTTTCCCAAACATTAGCATATTGGGTTGAGAGTTCTTTGACAAAATCATCCCAAGTGTAGAACTAGGCAAAAGGCCTCTTTATTTGCAACCATCGATACCATTGAAATGGTTTTTCTTCAAGATGCAAGTCAACCAAAGGTACCATCTTATTCGAGGGAACTTGGTGCAAAAGAAAATATTATTCCAGTTGAGCCAACCAAGTCTTCACATCTGTGCCATCAAACTTCTTAATTTCCATCTTAGGTAAGAACTAACATTGTATCCCAAGGGAATCTGTCGAACCAGAGTAGGAACTCAATCTACAGCAATACCAGACCCTATATGGAAACTTGACGCTTGGACCTGTTTTAGGATATTGTTGATTGTGTCCATTTATTTGGGCAGTTGCTTGAGAAGTTGGATCTCGACTTCCAAGGCATTGATCTAATGGGTGAATGAGATCTCTATATTCTCAAAGAATTCTTGACATTCTTTACGGATTACGTCCTTGAACTCATTGACTCTGTAGGAGAAGCCATACCATAATGAAATTCAACTCATGTATGGTCGATGCTAGCTAAACAAAGGGTGTTGGTGCCACTACTTGGGTACAACAATACATGGGAATGACCAAAATGAGGATACGGCTAAGGTTATTGGGTTGTTTTAGGGTTGCGGCTAGGGTTGGCTATTTTTTGTGGTTGGCTATCTTTTGCATTTTGTGATTTGGCTAGAGTACAAAAGAAAATTTGTTGCTATGAAAATTGTAGGGTGGGGCAGAGAGCCCAAACATATTGTAGCCAAGGATACAGCGCTCTAATACTATTTATGTGGATACTTTGCTCAAATAATGATCAAAATACAAATATGCCATTAAAATCCAATATCAAGAAATCCTCCAATACCACTTTGAGGGGTATCCTCCAAATGAGCTCATATAAATGATAAATCAACATGTCACCCCATACATAGGATCTCTTATTTAAAGGGTGAAAAGAAGGAAAGAGAAAGAACATAGAAAATGTGGGATAAACAGTGTGGGTCTTACATATCATGGTAAAAAAAGAAGAAGATAGAGATAAAGGTAGAACTGAGCAATTTAGCTACACCCTCAAAGAAAATGATCTGTAATAGGTGAGACATTTCTCAAATTTGCATAATTGTGTCTGGATTGATACAGTGGGTTTTTATCAATTATCAGAGGAAACTATGACAGGGATGTTTTAAAGAGACAAAAACTCTATCAAATCTTCAGAGAAACACCATTTCCCAAGTAACTCTCCCATGTTTACAAGTGCAAAGGATTACACTGGAAATTTGTAAGCAGATTTTATGATCATGTACAGCTCAAGCAGCAGCTATTCCAGGTTAGTTCAAAGTGGATCTGGAGGAAGGATGCTAGGCCCAGGGGGGAACTTGCAGCATTTTAGATTGGCTACTGCCAGAAGTGACCACAAGATGAACTTTTAGACAAGAATCCACATGTCCTATATGTAGATAGTGATGATACAAGCCATCTAATTTGAAACTATCGATGGGCAAAGCAACTGTGGAATAAATGGCAAGAAGCATTTGATATGAAAAAATTAGTTAGGGAGGCGCTTTACAGTGCCCTTCAAATTGGCAACTTCATTTGCGATAGGATCTGGAGGAAGCTAAAGGAGAGAATGGCTAAAGGATTTGATTAACATGTAGTAAGACTACCTTGTCTGTAATTTTTCAAACGAATGCAGCTTATATTCCTTCAACCCTTACCTCAATAACATCGATTTTGATGGCAGACTCGTCGGGAACGAAGTCCATACGCCTCTCACGCTCCTCTTCTTGAAGTTTGAGAGAGATGCCTCGCACTGGGCCTCTTTGAATGCGCTTCATGAGATGGGTGCTGAACCCTGCAATCTTATTCCTCAAGCGCTTCGAGGGGATTATGGCTACCTCCTCCACGATCTTCTTGTTGGTGTGGAAGTCGAGAGTCATGCGAGAATAGTACCTCTCGAGCACCTGCCGAGAGGATTTCTTCACGGTTTTCGTTCTCACACGCCCCTGCACAAACCCAACCCATTTTTATTATTTGTTAGCAGTTCGGAACCTTCGCTAAGTTTATCACGACAAATACAGATTATTATGGCGATGAGCTCACCATTGGTGGGTGGAATGCTGAGCTCTTAAGCAAAAACCAGTGGGAGCAGGCTGTACTCTCTCTTTGGGTGGAGAATTTAAAAATCAAGTCATGGAATAGGGTTTGTTTTAGCGTTTTAAGTGAAAGCCTAAACCCTACTCTTTTTAAGGGTTGGATACTCCCATCCTAATGTAATGAAGATATAGTCAATTGGCTAGAAGGCATAGCTATGGTTGTTGATGGTTCTTCAAAACCCATTGAAGGCTTTGCCTTCACCCTCTAGAGAGTGTTTAAAGATTCAAAGTGGGAAGACCACATGTAAGGATAGGAAAACATCAAAAAAATATCACTTGTTAAAGATATCTCATCTCTACTAATGTAATTTATGGGAAATATACATTTTTTTAACAATCTTTGGAGAAAATTTAGGGTTGCACTGTTATTGTGTATGAGTGAACTATCCATTGATTTACATTTCTATCATCACCTAATTTGAAAGTGGGGAAGGATAGCAAACCCTACTCCCAAATCTTAGGAATGGGTTAAACTCAAAGTTGTAATTACTAGCACAGTCGCTAACTCGCGGCTGAGAACGCCAAAAGGTATCAGTTGGTAATTAGCAGTTGTGCTAGTTATATTATTTGAATATTTCATGTGTAATAAAAGTTATTCTTGATATAATGATCAAACTGAAGTTATCTTCATCAAAACAGAGACTCACCCATTCAAGAAGAAGTTGAAGAGAGGCAGGCAGTCTTGCGTCCACGCACTTTCTCCCGCTTACGATCTCAAGAACCACGATCCCTTTCAGCCTTTTCAGTTAACGGCCCATGCATATCCGGGTGCAGTGTAGCCTATGCCTTTTACCAAATTCATGAAAGACACAGTTGCTAACTCGTGAACGCTCCATGCTCATGCAATAGGAGGGTCGACCATCGAATATGAAACGCGCGGACAACTGAGGAGGAAGTTGAAGTAGTGCCCGTTAATAATCTAAATGTGGCAATTATATGGTGCTACAGTAATTTCTTGATATGATTAGGTAAATGTTAAAAAGTAAACAGGTTAATGAATGCATTCAAAAATACAAGGAAGTTATGAAGAGTAAATCACATTCATTGATTTGGGAGGACGACTAAGAATATGCCAGCATCTTCAATTGTTAGCCATCAGATTAGAATTTTAGATTAAAAGGTCATTAATCGTGCCCATTGCCAATAGGTATACGCCTTTCGGCGTAAAAATAATGATCTATAAACTATTGTGGGTATTGCATTAGAATAGTTCATCACAATATATCTTACTACATTATGCAATCTCTTATTATGCAGTATTTACTTTAGATTACAAGTTTTAATATTATTAACTTAGTGCGCAAATACTAAAATACATTAAAACTAAAATGAAAGAAGCTAAGCAAATAACACACCATCCACACAATGAACATAAGATTTACGTTGGGAAAACTCAATACGAGAAAAACCCAGCTAGAAAGTGGGGCCTATGCCTTGCTCTTTTCTTCTCGATAATAAAATGCAAATACAAAGAAAGTGCAATGACTATGGAGTTTCCATGAACATTGTGGCCTTTATGGCTACTACAAGATCTTTTACTTCCTATTTTCTGCTTCAACGTCTCACTCCCAGTGCTTTTCTCTACTATCGAACAATACTCAATATAATAAGAATGGAACCCCTTTCTTTCCTAGCAACCCAATATTTAACATGGCCTGATAGTTGTTTAGGATTAGGGTTTGATTTTTTGCATGCCTCAACTCCCAATTAGTGTTAGGGCTTTGGATCCTCTAGAATCTTCTTAAAAGTCCACACGTGACTATCTCCACATGTGTGAATAATGGAAGTTGGCATGGCATCCACTCGGTATCATGGTGGTCAACATGA